>PVIW01010920.1:0-40909 GCA_004026585.1 Noctilio leporinus | reverse complement strand
TGAGGGGTTTTTTTTTTTTTTTTTTTTTGAATATTTTATTTCATTATTTTTTAGAAAGAGGAGAAGGGAGAGAGACACAGAGGGAGAGAGACATCAATGTATGGTTGCTTTTCAGCTTCCTCCAGCCACAGACCTGACTGGAGACCTGGTTTGCAACCTTGTTATGTGCCCTGGCTGGGGAATCGAACCTGTGACCTCCTGGTTCGCATGCAGGCATCTCATCCACTGAGCCACCAACCAGGGCCTGCTGAGGGTTTTTATAATAAATGGTTCCTGCACTTTCTCAAATGATTTTTCAGCATCTATTGATAGGATCATATGGTTTTTATCTTTCAATTTATTGATGTGGTGTATTACATTTCTTGATTTTCGAATGTTGTACCATCTTTGCATCCTTTGGATGAAACCCACCTGATCATGGTGTATGATCTTTGTAATATACTGCTGAATCAGATTGGCCAATATTTTGTTGAGAATTTTAGCATCTATGTTCATCAGAGATATTGGCCTGTAGCTTTCTTTCTTAGTTGTATCTTGCCCTGGTTTTGGGGTTAGAATAATATTGGCCTCATAGAAAGAGTTTGAGAGTCTTCCCTCTTCCTGAATTTTTTTGGTATAGTTGAGGAGGAAAGGAGTTAGTTCTTCTTTAAATGTTTGGTAAAATTCACCTGTGTAGCCATCTAGCCCAGGGCTTTCGTGCTTTGGAAGATTTTAGATTGCTTCTTTAATTTCACTAGTTGTTATTGGCCTATTCAGGCTTTCTGCTTCTTCTGGGTTCAGTTTTGGTAGATTATACCTTTCCAGAAATGTGTCCATTTCATCCAGGTTGTCATATTTTTTGTCATAGAGTTGTTTGCAGTAATTCCTTACAATCTTTTGTATTTCTGAGGTATCAGTTGTGATTTCCCCTCTTTCAGTTCTGATTCTGTTTATTTGGGTCCTCTCTCTCTTTTCCTTGATGAGTCTGGATAAGGGCTTGTCAATTTTGTTTATTTTTTCAAAGAACCAGCTCCTGGACCTATTGATTCTTCGAATTGTAGTTTGAATCTCTGAGTTATTTAGTTCTGCTCTGATCTTGATGATTTCTTTCCTTCTACTTGCTCTGGGCTTTGTTTGTTGTTGCTCCTCTAGTTCTTGCAGCTTTGTGGTTAGGTGATTTTTATAACCTTCTTGTAACCTTTTTTGGAAGGCCTGTATTGCTATAAATTTCCCTCTGACCACTGCCTTTGCTGTATCCCATAGGTTTTGCACTGTTGTGTGTTCATTGTCATTTGTTTCCAGGAACTTTTGGATTTTATCTTTGATCTCATTGTTGACCCCTTCATTGCTTAAAATCATGTTATTCAGTCTCCATGAGTTAGAGGATTTTTGGGTTATCCCCTTGAATTTGGTTTCTAGTTCCAAGCCATTGTGATCTGAGAAGATACTTTGTATGATTTCCATTTTCCTGTATTTGTGGAGGCTTGTCTTGTGACATACCATGTGGTGTATCTTGGAGAATGATCCATGTGCATTTGAAAAGAATGTGTATTTTGCTTCTTTGGGGTAAAAGACTCTGTATACATCAGTTAGGTCCATTTCCTCTAGAGTGTTGTTCAATGCCACAACATCTATGGGGATTTTTTGTTTGGAAGATCTGTCCATTGTTGATAGTGAGGTATTAAAATCCCCTACTATGAGTGTGTTGCTGTCTATGTCTTTTTTAAGTCTTACAAGATTTTCCTTATATATTTCGGAGCTCCTATGTTGGGTGCGTATATGTTTATCAGAGTTATTTCTTCTTGATGGATTGTTCCCTTAAGTATTATGAAATGTCCATCTTTGTCCCTTTTTATGTCCTTCAATGTAAAATCGATTTTATCTGAAATCAGTACTGCTACTCCAGGTTTTTTTTTTCGTGTCCATTTGCTTGATATATATTTTCCCATCCCTTCACTTTCAATCTGTGTTGATCTTCTGTCTGAGGTGGGTCTCTTGAAGACAGCATATATGTGGGTCATGTTGTCTTATCCATTTGGCTACCCACTGTCTTTTGATTGGTGCATTTAACCCATTTACATTTAAGGTTATTATTGATTGATACTTATTCATTGCCATTTTCTCCCTTTGTATCTATATTCCTCTTTGGCTTTCTCTGTTTCTTCATTTCATTTGTTTACTTATTTTTAGAGCAGACCCTTTAGCATTTCTTGCAATGCTGGGTTGGTAGAGATGTGTTCTTTCAGTCTTTTTTTGTCTGAGAAGCTCCTTATTTCTCCTTCTATCTTGAATGAGAGCCTTGCTGGGTAGAGTAATCTTCGTTGCAGGCCTTTGTTTCCCATTACTTGAAATCCTTTTTGCCATTCCCTTCTGGCTTGAATTGTTTCTGTTGAATAATCATTTGATAGCCTTATTGGAGCCCCTTTGTATGTTATTTGTCGTTTCTCTCATGATGCTTTTAAGATTCTCTCTTTGTCTTTGAAGTTAGCCATTTTAATAATAATGTGCCCTGGTGTTGGTCTGTTTGGGTTTATCTTCATTTGGATCCGCTGTGCTTCCTGAACTGGATTAATGTATTCACTCAACATGTTAGGGAAATTTTCTATCATGTCTTTTTTGAACAGGTTTTTCATTCCTTGTTTCCCTTCCCTTCTGGTATCCCTATGATACGGTTGTTGTTATGTTTCATGTTGTCCCGTGCCTCTCTTAACCCCTCTTCAGTCTTGTTCAGCCTTTTTTGATTTTCTTGTACTGTCTTGGAGTATTTGTCTACATTATCCTCCAACTTGCTGATCCGTTCCTCTGCTTCTTCTAGCCTACTGTTGATTCCTTCCACCGTATTCTTCAATTCAAAAATTGTATTCTTCATTTCCTGCTGGCACTTATTGATAGTTTCCATGTCCTTTTTCATGCTGTTGTAGTTCTCAGTAAGTTCCTTGTAACTTCCCTGGAGTTCTTTGTAATTCCCCTGGAATTCTTTGTATTTCTCCTGGAGTTGTTTACAGTTTTCTTTGATGTGGCTGAGCTCACTGAGCTTCTCTATCATCGTTCTTTTGAATTCCTTTTCTGATATTCCAGGTGCCTCTGTTTCATTTTGTGTTCTTTCTGGGGATTCTTCATTTTCTTTTGCTGATGGACTGATTCTTTTTTCCCCCATTTTGGGTGTCTGTTCTTGCTTTTTATTTATTTATTTATTTAGTTTTGTTCTTTCCTTGGATTAATCTGCTTTGCTTCCTTGCCTTAGTTGAGCACCCTTCTGTGATAGGAGATTTGTGGAGTTCAATGTTGCCGTCTCCCAGATTTTCTCCACTTGCTGTTCTTGGTGTGTCCTTTATTTGGGCTGTCTGGTTGTATTCTGGGCCTGAGGGCTTTTAGCAGAAACAAAAACAAAAACAAACAAAGAAACAAATAAACAAAAAAACCCAAAAACAGAATACCAAACCAAACAAACAAACAAACAAAATGCAAAAGGAAGAAAGAAATAAAAATTATAATATTAATAAGAAGAAAGGGTTTAGTTGGCTGCTCACCCTTAATAATCCCTCTCTGGTCCAGATGGAGCCTGGACCTGAGGGCTTGTAGCAGAGGAAAAACAAAGAAAGAAAAAGAGGGAGAAAGTCACAAGAGAAAGAGAAATCAATATTAACAAAGAAAAGGTGTATGTGTCTGTTCACACTTTATGTTCTCTGTTTGGTCCAGTTGGAGCTAGGACCGTGGGTTTGATCAGGGAGAAAAGAAAGAGAGAAAGAAAGAAAGAAAGAAAGAAAGAAAGAAAGAAAGAAAGAAAGAAAGAAAGAAAGGAAGGAAGGAAGAAAGAAAGGAAGGAAGGAAGGAAGAAAGAAAGAAAGGAAGGAAGGAAGAAAGAAAGGAAGAAAGAAAGAGAGAGAGAGAGAAAGAAAGAAAGAAAGAAAAAAGTGGGAGAAAGTCACAAGACAAAGAGAAATCGATATTAATAAAGAAAGATTTTAGGTGTCTGTTCCCCCTTTATAATTTCTGATTGGTCCAGGTGGAGCCAGAACCTGTGGGCTTTACCAGGAAGAAAAAGAAAAGAAAAAATTAAAAAAAAAAATGAGTAAGGAAGAAAAGAATAAAGGGTTTTGGTGGCTGGGGAAGGAGGGAATACTTAGATTGAGGACTGGGAATGTGTTATAGCCACAGAGTGAGTAGACTTTAATTTGAGAGTAGGGGGAGGGTCTTGTGTATTTAGGTGGATTGAGGTATGGTGGGGATTAAGAATATGTGAGAAGTAACTTTTTAAAGGATATGTTGGGGATTAATAGTTCATATTACTCTCGGTGTAACTCAGGTGCTTGAGATTGGCAGCAATCCCTTTCCTGAGGCTGCCTCTTTTTCTTGGTCAGGATTTTACAGTCTATAGTCTATATTCTAGCCGGTCTTGGTGGGTGGCAGGGCCTCTGATTGTCACAGTAGGGCTGATTCTGTGTGTCCGCCCCCAGGTAGGCTGGGCCTTCGGCATCCTGGCTGGGTTTTAGGGCTGCCGGTGTTCTGGAACCCGCAGGGTGCCCCCTTCCACTCCTGGCCGAGGTTCCTGCCCAGTTTGAGCACCCAGCACTCTTGCAGGGCAGCCTGCAACATTGCAGGTTCCTGTGATGACTGGCCCCACCCCCACAGTTCTGGGAGGAGGCCGCCCCTGTCCTTCAATAATGTCCAGGTCAGCCTACACCGTCCTGCCCTTCCGGGGCGGGCACCACTCCTCCAAGCCAATCAGCTCTCCGAGAAGTCCTCCGAGGGGCCTCTGTGATGAGCCTCTGACAGGCGTGGGCAGTGCGGCCTTTATCTCCGGCAGTGGCGGGTCAGTTGCCCCTGCTACTAGTTCCCAGCTCGCTGGCTCACAGTTTGGAGTTTCTGAGGAGCCTGGGGGCCTGTGTGGTTGCACAGGGCTGGGCCTCCCCCCTCGGAGGGGCTTCTAGCTGCTGTTTCCCTGGTGGCCCAGCAGCACTGTTTTTGGCCCTCTCGCTGCCCCGGCCAGTGCACTTCCCTGCTCCCCTGCTCCGGCTTCCCGCAGGACTCCTCCTCAGCCTCTAGCCCCGTGAGGAGCATCCTCTCCCTGTTGCGGGAGTGAGTCTCTCACACAGTCCCTCCCCTGCAAGAGTTCAATTCCGCGTTCCCTAAGGCATTTGCCCTCACTGCGGGCACTTCACTGTTGAGACTTCCAGTCTCCAGGGAGTGGGAGCTGGCCTCAGTCAAACGTGCCCCTCTGGGCAGAGCTGCCACTGCCCAGATGGCCTGTAGCTTTCTTTCTTAGTTGTATCTTGCCCTGGTTTGGGGATTAGAATAATATTGGCCTCATTAAAAGTGTTTGGGAGTCTCCCCTCTTACTGAAGTTTTTGGTATAGTTTGAGGAGGATAGGAGTTAGTTCTTTAAAAGTTTGGTAAAAATAACCTGTGTATCCTTCTGGTCTAGGGCTTTTGTGCTTTGGGAGGTTTTGGATTACTTCTTTAATTTTACTAGTTGTTATGGGCCTATTCAGGCTTTCTGCTTCTTCTGGGTTCAGTTTTGGTAGATTATACATTTCTAGATATGTGTCCATTTCATGCAGATTGTCATATTTTTTTGTTTGTAGTTTGTAGTAATTTCTTACAATCTTTTGTATTTCTGAAGTATCACTTATGATTTCTCCTCTTTCAGTTCTGATTCTGTTTATATGGATCCTCTATCATTTTCCTGATGGGTCTGGATAAGGACTTGTCAATTTTGTTTATTTTTTTCAAAGTACCAGCTCCTGGACCTGTTGATTCTTCAAATTGTAGTTTGTGTCCTTAAGTTATTTAATTCTGGTCTGATCTTGGTTATTTCCTTCCTCCTACTTGCTCTGGGCTTTGTTTGTTGTTGCTCCTCTAGTTCTTGTAGTTTTGTGATTAGGTTGTTTTTATAAACTTCTTGTAACCTTTTTAGAAAGGCCTGTACTGCTATAAATTTTCCCCTGAGAACTTCCTTTGCTGTATCCCACTGGTTTTGGGCTGTTGTGTGTTTATTGTCATTTGTTTCCAGGAACTTTTTGATTATATCGTTGATCTCATTGTTAACCCCTTCATTGCTTAAAAGCATGTTATTCAGTCTCCATGAGTTAGAGAAATTTTTTTTCCCCCTTGAGATTGGTTTCTAGTTTCAAGCCATTGTGATCTGAGAAGATACTTTGAATGATTTTAATTTTCCTGTATTTGTGGAGGCTTGTCTTGTGACATACCATGTGATCTATCTTAGAGAAAGATCCATGTGCATTTGAAAAGAATGTGTATTTTGCTTCTTTGGGGTAAAAGACTCTGTATACATCAGTTAGTCCTTTTCCTCTAGAGTGTTGTTCAATGCCACAACATCTTTGGTGGTTTTTTTGTTTGGAAGATCTGTCCATTGTTGTTAGTGGTGTATTAAAATCCCCTACTATTAGTGTGTTGCTGTCTATGTCTTTCTTAAAGTCTTCCAAGATTTTCTTCATATATTTCCAAGCTTCTATGTTGGGTGTATATATGTTTATCAGAATTATTTCTTCTTGGTGGATTGTTCCCTTAAGTATTATGAAATGTCTATCTTTGTCGCTTTTTATGGCATTCATTGTAAAATCTATTTTGTCTGAAATCAGTATTGCTACTCCAGCTTTTTTTTTTCCATGTCCATT
Organism: Noctilio leporinus; assembly: GCA_004026585.1. Classification (NCBI taxonomy): domain Eukaryota; kingdom Metazoa; phylum Chordata; class Mammalia; order Chiroptera; family Noctilionidae; genus Noctilio; species Noctilio leporinus. The sequence goes on along the minus strand of PVIW01010920.1, from coordinate 34,292 downwards.
TGCTTGATATATATTTTTCCATCCTTTCTATCTCAATCTGTGTTGATCTTTTGTTCTGAGTTGGGTCTCTTGAGGACAGCATATATGAAGCTGATATTGTCTTATTCATTCGGTTACCTTATGCCTTTTGATTGGTGCATTTAATCCATTTATATTTAAGGTTATTATTGACTGATACTTATTCATTGCCATTTTCTCCATTTGTGTCTGTATTCCTCTTTGGCTTTCTCTGTTTCTTCATTTCATTTATTTACTTATTTTTAGAGCAGACCCTTTAGCATTTCTTGCAATGCTGGTTTGGTAGAGATGTATTCTTTTAGTCTTTTTTTGTCTGGGAAACTCCTTATTTCTCCTTCTATCTTGAATGAGAGCCTTGCTGGGTAGAGTATTCTTGGTTGCACGCCTTTGTTTCCCATTACTTGAAATCCTTTTTGCCATTCCCTTCTGGCTTGAATTGTTTCTGTTGAATAATCATTTGATAGCCTTATTGGAGCCCCTTTGTATGTTATTTGTCTTTTCTCTCTTGATGCTTTTAGGATTCTCTCTTTGTCTTTGAAGTTAGCCATTTTAATAATAATGTGCCTTTTTGTTAGTCTGTTTGGGTTGATGTTCATTGGGACCCTCTGTGCTTCCTGAACTTGAGTAATGTTTTCACTCATCATGTTAGGGAAGTTTTCTATCATGACTTTTTTGAACAAGTTTTTCATTTCTTGTTTCTCTTCTTCTTCTGGTATCCCTATGATATGGATTTGTTACATTTCTTGTTGTCCTGAAGCTCTCTCAAACCCTCTTCAATCTTGTTCAGCCTTTTTTTTTATTCTCTTGTACTGTCTTGGAGTATTTGTCTACTTTATCCTCCGACTCGCTGATCCGGTCCTCTGCTTCCTCTAGCCTACTGTTGATTCCTTCTACTGTATTCTTCAATTCAGAAATTGTATTCTTCATTTCCTCCTGGCACATTATTGATAGTTCCTATGTCCTTTTTCATGCTGTTATAGCTCTCAGTAAGTTCCTTGTAACTTCCCTGGAGTTTTTTGTAGTTCTCCTGGAGTTGTTTATAGTTTTCTTTGATGTGGCTGAGCTCACTGAGCTTCTCTATCATCATTCTTTTGAATTCCTTATCTGATATTTCAGGTTCCTCTGTTTCATTTGGTGGTCTTTCTGGGGATTCTTCCTTTCCTTTTGGTGACGGACTGTTTCTTTTTTTCCCCATTTTTGGTGTCTGTTGGTGCTTGCTTTTTATTTTTCTGTTTTTTTTTTTTTTTTCTTGGATTAACCTGCTTTGCTTCATTCCCTTAGTTGAGCACTCTTCTGTGTTAGGAGGTTTGTGGAGTTCAATGTTGCATTCTCCCAGATTTTCTCCACTTGCTGTTCTTGGTGTGTCCTTTATTTACGCTGTCTGGTTGTATTTTGGACCTGTGGGCTTTTAGCAGGATAAAAAGGAAAAGAAAAAAAAAAGGATAAAAAAGAGGAAAATAGAAATAAAAATGATATTAATAATAAAAAGGAAGGGTTTATATGGCTGTTCACTCTTAAAAATCACTGATTGGTCCAGATGGAGCCAGGACCTGAGGTCTTTTATTATATATATATATATGATAGGCAAAAAGGGTTTAGGTGGCTGTTCACCCTTAATGATCTCCTGATTGGTCCAGGTGGAGACAGGACCTCTGGGCTTATATCAGAGAGAGAAAGAAAAAGAAAAGAAAAAAGTCACAAGATATAGAAAAAACAATATTAATAAAGAAAGGGTTTAGGTGTCTGTGCACCCTTTTTGATTTCTGATTGGTCCAAGTGGAGCCAGGAACTGTGGGCTTTAACAGGAAGAAAGGAAAAAAAGAAAAAAGAAAAAAAAAAAAAAGGAACAAGAAAAGAAAAGAAAAAAAGGAGGGAAAAAAGAAAAAGAAAGAAAAGAATAAAGAAAAGATTTAGGTGGATGTCGAAGGGAGGAATGCTTAGATTGAGGACTGGGGATGTGTTGTAGGCAGTGAGTGAGTAGACTTTACATTGAGAGTAGGGGTGGTATCTTGAGTATTAAGGTGGATTGAGATAGGGCGGCATTAAAAATATGTGAGAAGTAACTTTTGAAAAGGATATGTTGGGTATTAATAGTTCATGTAGCTCTCGGTATAACTCAGGTCCTTGAGATTAGCAGTGATCCATTTCCTTAGGCTGCCTGAGTTTCTTGGTCAAGTCTCTGCAGTCTATAGTCTAGCTGGTCTTGGAGTGGCAGGGTCTCTGATTGTCACAATCTGGGCTGATTCTGAGTGTCAGCCCCCAGGTAGGCTGGGCCTTCAGTAGCCTAGCTGGATTTTAGGATGCTGGTGTTCTGGGGCCTACAGGGTGTCCCCTCCAACTCCTGGCGGAGGTTCCTGCCTGTGATGGGCACCTGGCACCCCTGCAGAGCAGCCTGCAACCTCGCTGCTTCCTGTGATGACTGGCCCTGTCCCCGCAGCTCCTGGAGGAGGCAGCCCCCGTCCACCAACAGTGCCTAGGGTCTGCCAACACTGCCCAGCTCCCCTGGGCAAGAGCCAATCCTCCAAGCCGACCCGCTCTCTGAGGAGTCCTTTATGCCACCTCTGTGATGTGCCTCTCACTGTGCGTCTGCGGCCTTTGTAGCCTGCAATGGGCGGGTCAGTTGTCCCAGCTGCTAGTTCCAGGCTCAAAATTTGGAGTTTCCACAGGAGCCTGAGGTCCATGTGTGGTTGCACAGGGCTGGGCCTCCCCCCTCGCAGGGGCTTCTAGCTGCTGTTTCCTTGGTGGCCCAGCAGCACCATTTTTGGCCCTCTCGCTTGCCCTGGCCAGTGCACTTCCCTGCTCCCCCGCTCCTGCTTCCCACAGGACTCTTCTCCTCCTCTAGCCTTTTGAGGAGCTTCCTCTCCCTGTTGCCAAAGCGAGCCTCTCACACAGTCTCTCCCCTGCAGGATTTTAATTCCTCGTTCCCTCCGGCATTTGCACTTGCTGCCCACACTTCACTGTTCTGATTTCTAGTCACCAGGGAGCCTAGAGCTGGCTTCAGTAAACACGCCCCTCTGGGTAGAGCCACCACTTCCCAGAGCCGAACTGGGCCCACCGGCCGTTAAGTCCAGAACCTCTCACCTGCTCTCCTGCAGGTCTCCGCTGCCTCTGGGCTGTGCTCCCCTGAGTTTAGATGCTGATCTCTCCAATTCTTAGGGACCTGAAGACGTCTCATGTTCCCTATCCTGTCCTCCAGCTGCTCTGGTACTGGAGAATACCATCAGCACTGCTCTCTACTCTGTCACCATCTTTGATCCTCATTTTCATTTTTAAAGTCTTCAAAAGATGCAGTTTCTCTAGAACCAACATGACATGCCTTAGGGGTCTTCTATTGTTAGGAATCTAACTCTGGTTCCTTTTTTATGAAAGACCTGGGCAGCATACAAACGAAGGACAGATTTTAGAAATATTTGGTTGTGAGGTTTTTAAATGGTACCCAACTTGTTGTTTACTCTATTTTGTCCTGGGACCTTAAAATAATTTCCCTCACAGAGAAAGACTGACATTATTCCTGCTTCTATTCACTGTTTTCATTCATTGTCTTTTAGGAACTAAGAGTTTATATTATCTCATTGTAACTTTATGTTAGCCCTTTAGTCTTCTGAAACTTTTCTGTTGGTTTGGTTCTGAATATATTTGGAATCAAACTGATATTGTGATCATGCCCAAAACAGCTTGGTTTACAAGAGGTAAGCCTTATTTATTTTTTCTAGCTTAACAGTGTTTCTTGTACATGTACATGCTATTTGGCTCATTTGAAGAAGATTTAAAATGTCCTTGGAATCTCCAGGTCTAAAAAAAAATGTAATTACTGTTGAAGGGTGACAGAGGGGCACTGCTTGTGTGCTTGTGTGGTCATATCAGTCCTTCATAGCTTTGAATAATCAGAATAAGTAGGTCACTTTTTGATTAATTTCTTTCTTGGCTTGGAGTCTTTTCTCAGTTTTTATTGACTATCGTACACTAAACTCTGATTTCCAGGGTGAGGATGGGGGATTAGAGATATCTCTGTATTTTAAAAAATTATTTATTATTCTTAGAGAGAGAGGATGGGAGAGAGGCAGAGAGGAAGAGATACATTAATGTATGGTTGCCTTTCACCTGCCTCCAGCTACAGACCTGGCTGGAGACCTGGCTTGCAACCTGGTTATGTGTTCTGGCTGGGGAATTGAACCAGCAACCTTTAGGATTTGCAGGCCTGCACCTTATCCACTTAGCCACCAGCCAGGGCTATAAATATCTCTGTATTTTAATAGATGGTACAGGAGTAGTGGAGGAAAGAGAAAGTTGAAAAGTGGTCTGCTGAATTAATAGCCTGCCTGTAAAAGTTGTGATCATAAGTTATTCAGGTTAGGCCCAGAGGAAATGAAAGATGTTTTTTGTTTGTTTGTTTTTTGCATATACATCTCAAAAAAGTGAAAAGAAAAAAGAAAATACATATCTGCAATAGAATAGATGATTCCTTGTTTACCACATTAACATGAAGCATTTTTAAAAAGTTAATATACTTGAACATATAACAAGTAAACAGTAAATCCATGGCTTCTTGAAGCCATAATAACGGGCTTATCAAAGAAACCAATAACTCTAGTTCAGCCCTTTCCCCTGGCAGGGAGATGGATCCAGACAGATGGTGTAAGGGATGGAAGCTGCTGAATGAGAGGAGGACAATATTGCTGAATCAGAAAAAAATTTCTACTTGAGCCTGAGGAGAGAATTGCTCAGAGAAAGAGGTAAGGAGCCAGCAGCTTGGAGTTGGAAACACATAGACACCAGCTTACTCTCCAAATTTTCAGAGGAGATACAGGATAAAATTGAGCTATAATCTATGTCAGAGACAAGTGGTGGTGGCATCCCAACAGAGCTAACCGTGTAAGGGCCTTCCTAGGAAACTCTGAATAGCTTGGCCACCCTGTGAAGCAGAAATAAAAGTGCCTTGAGAATTGCACAGTGCACCCGGCAGTCTGTGAGCCAGGACTCTGTAGCATATGGCATGTGGGCACCCAGGCCCTTTTATATTGTATATTCACATGCTCAAACAAGGAGGAATGTGGAATTGAAATGTGATAACTGTCTTCTGAGCTTGTTCTTTTGGGTGCTAAGAGCAATGTGGGTGGGAAAGGGATGTGGAGCAGGCAGGAGGCCCAGTTCTTCCTAATCGTCCACTTGTGGACTGCAAGCAAACATGTTCAGCTGTGCACAGATTTGAATCACACTATATAAATAGACTTTTAGATAGCTGAGGTGTGGGAGACATATTTTTGCATGATTAAGCATACAATTAAAATTTTAACCAAAGATGTACAGAATGGAGGTTTGAGATTTGTTTCAGCATGAATTCAACAACCCAACATACCTTAGAACTATTTATTTATTTATTTTTAATATTTTATTCATTATTTTTAGAGAGAAGGGGAGGGATGGAGGAAGAAAGGGAGAGAAATGTTAATGTTTGGTTGCCTTTCACCTGCCTCCAGCTGGGAACCTGGGTTTGCAACCCCTGGGTTTGCAGGCCAGCACCAATCTACTGAGCCACACCAATCAGGGCTGGAACCTTTTATTATTAACTTTAAATCTTTTGGATTCAAAGCATTGAGCAATAAAGTTTTAATTAAAAAACACGAGACTGTCATTAGCTTGCTAAGATGATTTATTCTTCCCTTGGCAGCTATATCTTAAATAATATGATTTTATTCATCAAAACCCCTCATATAAAATAAAAAATTACCTTGATGGACATCAATGTATTTAAAGACTCTTCCATGCCCCGGCCAGTGTGACTTAGTTGGTTGGAGTGTCACCCCATAACCTAAAGGTTGCAGGTTTGATTCTGGCCAGTGCACATGCATAGGTTGTGGACTCTAGCCCCAGTTGAGCCATGTATGGGAAACAACCAATCAATGTTTCCCCATCACATTGATGCTCCTCTTCTTTTTCTTCTTCCATTCCCCTTTATATAATATAAAATCAATATGTCCTTTGGTGAAAAAAAAATTCCAAGCATATTTGAAAGCAAAGGATGCTGTTAGAATAGTATTTGAATAAAAGAAAAATTTTCATATGTCAGAGTTTGACAAAATGAATCATAAAACAATTTGTTTTAAGTATAAGAGAATGAAAAAGCCTAAATATTGGGAAATTGTGCACACAGAAGTGTTACTTCACTGTGGTAAACATATGTAAGGCACAGAGCAGTTGATGGGGGGAATGTCAGAAATCTATTCTTTAAATAAGATTTCTATTGAAGCATAGCATACATACAGAAAATTGCTCAAGTCAGCATTAGACAGCTTATTAAATTTTTAAAAAAATTTTATTGTTGTTGTATTACATCCATCCCCTTTTTGCTCCCTTCTAGACAGCTTATTAAATTTTTAAAAATTAAACCCATATAACCAGTAGTTGGATCAATAATTAAAATATTTCTAGCTCCCAAAGTTCTACTTTTTGCACTATTTAGTTACTACTACCACTTTCCAAGTAATCTGAATCCTGAATTCTGACACTACAGGTAGGTTTTGCTGAATGCTCTTCCACCTGGGCTGGAAATCACCATAACCTTATGCATCACCCATCACATGCCCAAGCCCTGCATTCACTCTGCTGTTCAGTCCTTACACAACCATTCAAAGTGGGGATCATTATTATGATCTGTGTCTCAAAAATAACAAAGTGAGGCTTAGAGTATTTAAGGTCTATGTTTGACGGTGAAAGTAGAAAAACATCGTGACTCCCTCTAACTGCAAAACACTGCACTCAAGGCAGTTCCCTTGGTGTTACCAATTTCCATATAAGTATTGCTAATTCTATAGACCTTTTTTGTTTTTGTTTTTGTTTTTTGTAAAAATACTTTTAAAACAAGGCAAGCAAGTTAAATAAAAATTGTCATAAAATATGACTTTATAAATATATAAGTAATACACTGAATAATGCACATTAACTCCACCGCAAAGTTGTGTTTGTGGACATGAGAGAACACATTGGAGAAGGGTTTGTGCATGTTCCTTGTTGAGTCCCTGTGACACTGAGTCCCTTTTACTGATGGCAGTATGTATATCCTGATGTCCTGCAGTAAACAAGACTGGTTGAGGTGGATCCACATTATATAGTCACCTTGGGGACCCATTAGACCCTGAAAAGAAATAAAACATTGATCAGCAAAGGGTTAGTCAGTTCTGTTGAGGTTGATGTAGGCATACAGGAAGACTTCAAAAAAAAAGAAAGAAAGAAAATTCATTTTCATGAGTCTTGGAAGGGATAGCAGAGTTGAATGAGAGCATTCTGAAGAACTAGCACCATCAGAAGTATGGGAGCACTTTTTGGGGAAGTATATGTATGAGGTGAAAAGAAGGTTCACAGAAGGCTGCACCTGCAAAAAAGTGGCCTATCTGAAATGAGATGGCCATGCCATACAATGTGATGTTGTGAACTGGATCTTGAAACTGAAGACAGACATGTGTGAAAATCTAGTGAAACCTGAAGGAAGTGTGGAATATGGGTCATAGTAATGAACTGGTGTTTTTTTAGTTTTGACCAATGTAGTTTTATCAGATATTAACATTAAGGATGAAGGATGAGTGAAAAAGAAAAACAAATGTACTGTTTATGCAAATTTTGTATAAATTAAATTGATTCTAAAACTAAAGATTCATTAAAAAAAAAAAGGAGGTCTAAGAGGGTGGAGAACTAAGTGGAGCTACACCAATCTGCTCCCAGGACAAATGTGAATCACAACTTAATCGTGGAGAAATCATCCAGAATAACTAACAGAGCACTAGCTGGAAAGAAGACTTATAATCACAGACAGAGCAGAAGAGACCATTTCATCTCAGTGTGACTGGTTGGAAGTGTGGAGACTTGAGAGGGCTAGTTGGGCTCACATAGGTGGCAGCTGAAGGGATGGAGAACCATCTCAGCAACTGGGGGTTCCACCCTAAAAGGGTAGGGTCTAAATCCCAGCTGGGCTTCCTAGCCTACAGCAACAAAGCTGAGAGTAAAACAGCATCCAGCTGTGAAAAGAAAAAAAAAAAAAAAAACGCACAGGTTTTTGATAGCCTCAGAGACTGGGGACACACAGAGTTCTTAAAGGGACCACATATGTAAATATATTGGTACCCACCTACCCTAGTGTCCAGAAGAGGGTTGGCAGAGTAAACTAAAGACACTTAAAGAAAGTGTGGGGTGGTGTTTCTAAGAAGAAAAATAAGGGAGCAGTTGACATGACCCTGGGGCTCACTCATTCTCCATACCGCAGGCAGGAAGACAACCCTTCTCCAGGTGGCATCAGTCTGAGGGGAAGAAAAAGCCCACTCATAGGAATTAACCTGCCCCATCCAGCTTGAGCCTGATGACTGATCACAAATTAATTAGATTAACAGCTGGAGGAGACAAAGGCAGTAGATCTCTGGCTCTTTTGAACAGACTGCCTAGGCCCTGATTGGAATATGATCTGATGTCACAAAGGGTAGATCCAGGAAGTAAAAAAAAGTGCACCAATACAACAACATACAAGACAAGGTAAGTGGAAAGACTATCAGTCATCTAGAGAGAGGGAAGGACGTACTGAAGGACAGACAACACAACACCCAAAACCCAAGTACAAACAAATAGCCCAAATGAATAGCATAAGGGGCATCCCAAGAGCATCAAGTTCAGGATTACAAAAAGAATACACCATTGAATCCCACACAGAAAGTCACATCACAAAGACAGGAAGTCAAAGCAAACCAATCTAAGAAGAAAAAACAAACAAAAGGAGTGTTACCTAAAATGAGGAGACAACAAAACAGCCCCCAGCAAAAGGAAAGAAGGAATCCCCAGAAATATTGCTAAGTAAAATAGAGGCAAACAAACCATCAGACATGCAATTCAAAATAATGATGATAGAGAAGCTCAATGAGCTCAGTGAGCTCAAAGAAAACTGCAAAGAACTCTAGGGGAAGTACACAGAACTCCAGGGAAACTACAAAGAACTTATGGAGAACTACATCAGCATTAAAAAGGGCATAGAGGCCCTGGCTGGTGGCACAGTGGATGAGGTGCTGGCCTGCTAACCCAAAGGTCTCTGGTTTGATTCCCAGCCAGGGCAACATAACCAGGTTGCAAGCCAGGTCTCCAGCCAGATCTGTAGCTGAGGGCAGGTAAAGGCAACCACACATTGATGTTTCTCTCCCTCTCTGCCTCTCTCCCTTCCCCTCTCTCTGAAAAATAATAAATAAAATCTTTTTTAAAAAGTACATAGAAACTATCAATAAAAGTGAGGAGGAAATGAAGAGAATTTCTGAATGGAAAAACACAATAGAAGAAATCCAAAGTAGACTAGATGAAGCAGAGGATCAGATCAGGGAACTGGAAAGAAGGTAAAAAAGAAAAGTTTCTAGACAATGCAACAAAATGAAAAAAAATAATTAAGAGGTTACAAGAGAGCTGCAAAACAACATGAAACATAATAATATCCATATCATAGAGACATAAGAAGGAGAAGAGAAGAAATGGATAGAAAACATGATTGAAAAAGTAATGGCAGAAAACTTCCCTAACTTGAGGAGAAAAAGTCATGCAAGTGCAGGAAGTACAGAGGATTCCAAGGAAGATGAACCAAAACAGGTCGACTCTAATGGATATCAAAATTAAAATGGCAAAATTTATTAACAAAGAAAAAATCTTAAAGACATTAAGACAGAAATAGCTAAGAATATAGAAGGGAGCTCCAATATGGATATCAGCAGATTTTTCAACAGGAACACTACAAGCCAGAAGGGAATGGCAAAAAACATTCCAAGCACTGAGAAACAGTCATACAACCAAGACTTCTCTACCTGACAAGTCTCTCATTCAAAATGGAATGTGAAATAAGGAGTTTCCTAGACAACCCCCCCCCCCAAAAAAAAAAAGGTTAAAAGAATACAACTCCACCAAATCAGCATTGCAAGAGATGCCAAAGGGTATTCTTGAAGAAGATGAAGAAACAGGGAGAGACAGAAACACAAGCACAAAGGGGAAAAATGACAAAGTATTGATAAGTACTTATCAATAATAACCTTAAATATAAATGGATGAAGTGCTTCAATCAAAAGACATTGGGTAGCTGAATATATACAAAAACATGACCCACATAATATGCTGTGTATACAGGAGACCCACCTCAGAATAAAAGATCTACAAGACTGTTAGTGAAGAGATGGGAAAAAATATTTCAAGCAATAGACATGAAAAAAGAGCTGGGGTAGCAATACTTGTATTAGACTAAATAGATTTCACAACAAAAGCCGTAACAGAAACAAAGAAGCACATTTCATAATAATTAAGAGAACAATACATCAAGAAGGTATCTTTTGTAAACATATATGCAACCAACATAGGAACACACAAATAAATAAGGAAAATATTGGAGGGCATCAAGAAGGATATTGACAACAACACACTCATAGTGGGAGATTTGAACACCCAAATATCAATAATGACAAATTTTTCAAAAAAGAAATACCAAGGATATTGTAATATTGAAAACATTCTAGATCACATGGACTTAATTGATATATTCAGAACCTTTTACTCCAAAGAAGCAAAACAAAGATATGCTTTTCCAATGCAATGAAACATTCTCAAACATAGGCCACATGGTAGGACACAAAACAATCCTCAACAAATTTAAGAAAATTGAAATTATATCAAGTACCTTCTCAGACCATAACAGTTTGAAACTAGAAACCAATTTCAAGAAAAATACCAAAAAGCATTCAAATTCATGGAGACTGAATAATGTGTTATTAAATCATAAATAGGTTCACAATGATATCAAAGAAGAAATCAAAAACTTTTTGGGAAAAAGAGAATATGAACAAACAACAGACCAAAACCTATGGGACAGTGCAAAAGCAATCCTTAGAGGGAAGTTCATAGCAACGCACAAGTACCTAAAAAGGATAGAAGAATCTCATATTAACAATTTAACCATAAAGCTATAAGAACTAGAAGAACAAGAAACAAAGCCCAGAGTCAGTAGAAGGAAGGAAATAATCAAGATCAGAGCAGAATTAAATGGCATAGAGACTAAAAGAATAATTCAAATGATCAATAAATTCAGGAGCTAGTATTATGCTCCTGAATGAGACATGCCTTTAATGAGACTCATCCAGAAATAAAAAGGAGGACCCAGATAAATAAAATCATAAATGAAAAAAGAGAAATCACAATCAATACCACAGAACTACAAATGATTGTAAGAAATTACTATGTAAGTAAGTTCTGTGGCAATAACTTTGTATCTCCTTATTTCACATGCTTCTTATTAATTTTGAAAACCTATGTTTCTAATGTTATGATTTAACAGTGTTGTTTCGGATATAGAGTGTTAAATTCTGAAAGCAACTGCCATGTTGAAGGAATACATGTTAGAGCAACCATAAGTTCTGGACTGCATGCAGGGTGAACTGCTAGGGAATTTTCAGACTTCAATAACATCCCTTTATGTACAGTTTACCATGTGAAGAAGGTGTATGATGCTTATCCTAATGTTGCCACACCAACAAGGAAAACACATAAAGTACACAAGGATCACAAAAGTCCAGATGTTGTACACAGAATCCAGGAGATCATCAATGAAGATCCAGGAAAGTCAATGTGCTCCATAGCAAGAGAACTGCAAACGTCGTATGCAATGGTTCACAAGATTATTTATTATTATTATTTTTTAAATTTTATTTATCACTTCTAGAGAGAGGGGGAGAGAGGCAGAGAGGGAGAGAAACGTCAATGTATGGTTGCCTTTCACCTGCCTTCAGCTACGGACATGGCTGGAGACCTGGCTTGCAACCTGGTTATGGGCCCAGGCTGGGAATCGAACTAGTGACCTTTGGGTTTGCAGGCTGGCACCTTATCCACTGTGCCACCAGCCAGGGCCGGTTCACAAGATTATTGCTGAAGATATCAGATACAGGTTGTATGTTCTTAGAAAAGGCCAGTTTATGACACAGCAGACAAAGGAAGGGTGCTTTGAAAAAGTGAGGAAACTGCTAAGAAATTGAAAAATCCCAAAGATAAAAACCCTCTGATTTTCTTCTCCAATACAATGAATTCTCAGCAGGACCAAACAGTCAACAGAAGAAACAACAGGTGACTCTGTGAGAATCTTATTCAAGTCCCAATTGTCATGCAAACAAAATTTCCTGCTACAGTGATGGTGTTAGGTGTTGTCAGCAATGAAGGAGATATAATGACCCCACATTTTTTCCCACAAGGCTTGAAGGTGATTGCTGATGTTTGCCGTGATATTTTGTGAGAAGTAGTTGTACCTTGGATGAAGCAAGTCACAAATGGATGTCATTTTATCTTCCAACAAGATGGTGCACCAGCACATAATGCCAAAAAGGTTTAAAAATGTTTCAGTGTCAATTATCCTGAACTCTGATCAAAGGAAATCTGGCCACCTAGTTCACCAGATGCAAATCCTTTAGACGATTATGTATGCAGCATTTGTGAAAGAGAAGTTAATAACAATCTAATTCCAACAAAGAGGCTATTAAAGCTAAGCTTGAAATCATTATGATGTCCATGGATAAAGAAATGTTAATTAAAGCATGCTCAAGAATATGAAATTAAATCGAGTCTATTATTGCAGCAAATTAAGACTTTTTGAACAATTTTGAAAAGTAAATACTATGTTTATGTATTTACATATAAGAATAAATTTATTTCAAAATATAACACTTGTGGTATGTTGTTTATATTACTAAATTTTTGCCAATTCATAGTACGTATGCACCCTGTATATGAATGGAAATTTGACAAGCTGGGTTAAATGGACAAATTTCTGGAAACATATAATCTCCCAAAATTGAAACAATAAGAAGCAGAAATTTTGAATATGTAGATAGTGGTACTGATATTGAAGCAGTAATAATAAAAAGAAAATCTCCCAGCACATAAATGCCCTGGATCCAACGGCTATACAGGTGAATTTTACCAAACATTTAGGGAAGAACTAACTCCTATATTTCTCAAACTCTTCCAAAAAACCCAAGAAGAGGGAAGACTGCCAAACAATTTCTTTTTTTAAGATTTTATTTATTTATAGAGAGGGGGGAAGAGATAGAGGCAGAGAGGAAAAAATACATCAATGTATGGTTGCCTTTTACCTACAGACCTGGCTGGAGACCTGGCTGGGAATCAAACCAGTGACTTTTGGGTTCATAGGCCGGCACCTTATCCACTGTGCCACCAGGCAAGGCTCCAAACAATTTCTATGTGGCCAGTATTATCCTACTTCCAAAACCAGGGCAAGGTGCAACAAAGAAAACTACAGGCTGATATCTCTGTTGAACACAGATACTAACATCCTCAATAAAATATTGTCAAATCAAATCCAGTCAAAAGATCACATACCATGATCAAGTGGGAATGATCCCAGTGATGCAAGAATGGAATATTATTCACAAGTCAATAAATAAAATACACCACATAAACAAAATGAAAGACAAAAATCATGTGATCATATAAATAGATATCAAAAAAGGATTTGATAAAGTACAGCACTCATCTATAATAAAAATGCTCAGAAAAGTGAGAATAGAGAGAGCCTACACAACATAATAAAGGCCACATATAAGTAATCTGCAGCCAACATCATATTCAGTGAGTAAAACCACAAAGCTCTCCTCCTAAGATCAGGAATAAGAAAAGAGTGTCTACATTCTCCACTTCTATTCAGCATAGTTTTTGAAGTTCTAGCCACAGTGATCAGACTAGAAAAAGAAATCAAGGACATCCAAATTAGAAAGGAGGAAGTAAAACTGTCATTATTTGCAGGTGACATAATAGTGTACATAGAAACCCCTATGGACTTCACCAAAAAACTAATAGCCCTACCAAATGAATTTGACAAAATAGCTGGATATAAAATCAATATCCAAAAATTGAAGACATTTTTATACACCAATGATTAAACATCAGATATAGAAACTAGAAAAATATCATTTATTATAGCAACAAGAAATATAAAGTACCTAGAAATAAACTTAACCAAAGAGGTAAAAGATCTATATTCCTTGGAAACTATAAAACACTGAAGAAAGTAATTAAGGAAGATTCAATAAATGGAACGATAAACCATGCTCCTGGATGGAAAGAATTAACATCATTAAAATGTTTACACTACCCAAATCAATTTATGAATTCAACAGAATCCCTATTAAAATGCCAATGGCATATTTCACAGAACAAATACTTCAAAAATTTATGTGGAGCCAAAAATGACCATGAATAGCCATTGCAATCTTGAGAAAGTAGAACAAAGTAAGAGAAATCACAATACTGGATATCAAACTATATTACAAGGCCACTGTAATCAAAACAGTCTGGTACTGGTATAAGAACAGACACCCAGATCAATGGAACATAATAAAGAGCCCAGAAGGAGACCTAGGTCTCTTTGGTAAATTATAATTTGATAGGGGAGAGGCATAAAATAGAATGAAAATAGTTTTTTTAAACAACTTTTTGTGGGAGAACTGGCCAAGAACATGCAAAGAATTGAAACTTAACCACTAACTTACGTCATAATAAACTCAAGATGGATAAAAGACTTACACATAAGCTGTTCTACAATAGAGGTCCTACAGGAAAACATAGACTGTAAAATTTCAGATTTCCCATACAGCAATATTTTCACTATTTTTCCTAGAGCAATGGAAATAAAAGAACAAATAGACAAATCAGACTACCTCTCTAACTAAAAAGATTCTGTTCAGCTAAAGAAAATATCAACAAAATGAATGGGAAACCAACTGTACAGGAAAACATATTTGCCAATGATCCCTCAGAGAAGGATTTGATCTCCAAAGTACAATAAGAACTTATAGGACCCAACACTAGGAAGAAAGACAATCCGGTTGAAAAATGGACAAAGGACCTGAACAGATACTTCTCTGAGGAGGATATACAGAGGGTCCATAGGCATATGAAGAATGCTCAACATCACTAACTATAAGAGAGATTCAAATTAAAAGCACAATAACATACCACATCACACATGTCAGAATGGCCATCATCAACAAATCAACAAACAACAACTGCTGACAAGAATTGTGGAGGAAATGGAATCCTAGTGTACTGTTAGTGGGAATGCAGAC
Organism: Noctilio leporinus; assembly: GCA_004026585.1. Taxonomy (NCBI): domain Eukaryota; kingdom Metazoa; phylum Chordata; class Mammalia; order Chiroptera; family Noctilionidae; genus Noctilio; species Noctilio leporinus. The sequence goes on along the minus strand of PVIW01010920.1, from coordinate 19,146 downwards.
TGGTGCAGCCACCATTGAAAACAGTATGGAATTTCCTTAAAAAACTAAAAATGGAGCTGCTTTTTGATCCAGCCATTCCACTGCTAAGATTATACCCAATGAATCCTGTAACACCAATTCACAAGAATCTATGCATCCCTATGTTCAAAGCAGCACTATTTACAATAGCCAAGTGCTGAAAAAAGCCTACGTGCCCATCAGTGGGTGAATGGATCAAAAAACTGTGGTACATTTATATGATGGAACACCATGCAGCAGAAATAAAAAAAGGAACTCTTACCTTTTTTGACAGCATGGATGGAGCAGGAGAGTATTAGTGAAATAAGCCAGGCAGTGAAAGACAAATACTATATGATTTCTCCTAATAAAGGAAATTAATGAACAAAAGAAACAAATGAGCAGAATAGAACCAGAGTCATGAAAGAAGGAACAGATTAACAGTTTCCAGAGGGGTGGGTGGAGGAGGAGAAAAGGGCAAAGAAGGGGAAGAATTTAGTTAAGAATCTATTATAAATGACTCATGGATATGGAAAAAAGGTGGGGATTGATTGTGGGAGAGGGAATGGTGCCAGTGAGACAGGGGAGAACAACAGGGGAAAATGGGAGAAGTATAATACAATAGCAATAATTTAATTAAAAAACAAAGAAAAAATAATATAAAATAATAAAGTAGCTCAGGTGTCCAAAATATAGTTTTTTCCTACTTGGTTCTTCCTCTTCCCCTCTCTCCCTAGTGTGTATTTGCTCCAGGGCCACTTGAATAAGGAAAACAACCAAATGAGACCTTTGCTGTTATTTCAAATATATGTATGTATGTTTTCAATCTAGTTTTTCCTATAAGCCAGCCTTTGGTCCCTGTTCAAATCATCTGATTCAGGCCTTAGCAACCGAAAGTGCCAAGCCATCTCTAAGACCACCAGTCCTCCAGGTGACACTGACACTGAGCCAACACTGGTAAACTATTCACTTAGATTTTAATGCAGTTTCACACAGCTTTTATTATGCACATTTAATCCAGTCTATAGTAACCTAGTAACAATACTAACTAGATGTGGCTCCTTGCCAGATGTGTCTTACACAATTTAGGTAGTTTTTTTCTTTCTTGGGCGAAAGTGTCACGACTGACTAGCAGCCATCTTGGTTGACATGAATGACTCTATTTTGTTTTATATACTTCATGCTAGCTTGACTGGACCAATGCTATTTTATTGGTTTTGTTCTCTACAGTTGCCAGGCAGCAAGAAGACTTGACAAAAGCAGCTGCTGGATCATGATGAGTCTTTTCCTTCCCATTTTCTCTGACTCTCTGCCCTAGGAAAGCAAGTCTTGGAAATAATTAGCAGGGAGTGCTTGTCTCTGTTCCAGCTACTGTGACAAAACATTATAGACTGGGGTGGGGATAAACAATAAGAATTTATTTCTCACATTCCTGAAGATTGCAGGTTCAAGATCAAGGAGACGCCAGGACTGACATCTTATGGGAGTTGTCTAACTTGTCCTGACATGACACCTTAGTTTCTCCAGTCTCTGTTTAAAAGGGTGTGAATTAGGAACTTCTCTCTCATAATCCCACCTAAGCCTAATTATAGCCTACAGGCCTCATCTCCAAATACTATCAAAATGGAGGGAGGGTAGGTTCACCACAGAAGTTGTGGTGACACAATTCAGTCATAATTGTGTTAGGGGAGGCTTGCTGAGCAAATAGAGACAGAGCCCTAGACAGTAAGATCAGAGCTTCTGTGTCCCAGGAACACTGCACTCCACCCCAGGCTCACTGACACTTATGCATGTCGCCTCCCGCCAACTTTCCAGGCTTGGAACCATGAGCATGCAGGAAAATACAGGGGCATGTTTGAACAGTATAAGCAAGGAAGCAGAACTAATACTGGAAATCTTTGGCATTGATGAGGTGAACTGTACCCAGATGAGTCTGCCCTAGGCACATATCTATGCAAGTATAATATGCACATGGATTTGTGTACAAGAAAAGGCTTACTGGGAAAATTAGGTTTTCTGCAGGTGTGAGCTTCTCTATCTCAGACATTGCCTTCAGGAGCTACCATCTCCTTAATGGGAATTGTAAACCTTTGACTCCCATAATTCAAGATAATGTTGCAGTTTCTCTGTCACATTTCCTAATTATATCAACTCTATTTTAAGTTCTTAGGTAAGTGAACCCCATTGGTATGTCCATGAATTGCATGAAAGACTCCACAAAGGAGTCTTTAATAATATCTAAAATTAACATCATATAGACTATATTCTTTAGTGACAACTAAGAAAAAAAAAAAAAAACTAAAACAATTTCTTTCTGTTTGGAAACTAAAAATATATAGTATTATATAAAGAAATAGCATAAGAGAGATTAATACTTAGAATTAAAAAACAGAAAGAACATGTCAAAGATAAATATATAGAAAAATCAGTAAAACTAAGAACAATAACCATGTACACGCACATACACACACACCCCATAAACAAGTAAAATAAAAAACCTGGGAAATAATTACCTGAAAATGTTAATAATATTGTTGAATCTAGCCCTGGCTGGTGGCACATTGGATAAGGTATCAGCCTGTGAACCCAAAGGTCTCTGGTTTGATTCCGCAGCCTGGGAACATAAGTAGGTTGCAAGCCAGATCTCCAGCCAGATCCGTAGCTGCAGGCAGGTGAAAGGCAACCATACACTGATGTTTCTCTCCCTCTCTGCCTCTCTCCCTTCCCCTCTCTCTGAAAAAAACAAAAAACAATTTTTTTTAAATTAAAAAAAAAAAAAAGACAATGGAATCTTTGGCAATGCTGATCAAGAAAATGAAAAAAATAATCAACATAAATCAGAATAAAAAAGTTATGATTACTTCAGAGGGAAAAGTTATCAAGAAATGATTAAGGAATATTATAAATCACTGCAAACTAGTGATATGTTTTGAAACTTAAATGAAGTGGATTATTTTCTGAAAAGGTATACAATTTCAATGTTGAAGTAAGACTGAAAAATGCTGAATAGATTGGAGATTCTGGATTTCACAATTTCAGGGAATTCAAAAAATAGTAATAATAAAATGACATTTAAATGTGGCAAGCACTGTGCTAAGCCCTTGAGTGGGCATTGGTGATTTGGTCAAAGCTAAATTATATGCATTTCTGTGTTGGTCTAAATAAATATTTTCAAAAGATAAAAAGTAAAATGCTAATGAATAAGAAATTATGTTATGATTTGAGTGTTTTTCTTTTCATAGTGGTATATAAGTTAATTATACATTTTTATAATTATTGGTTCTTGAATATAATATGTGGCAATATAAAGACTTCAATCCACATGGCAAATACTTTCACCACATATCAATTATCCATTTTCCTTTAGTAACTGGGCCATCCTTCTTTGCTCCTCTCTCAATTTTAAGTTTTCTAGCATCCATTGATGTTATATGAGATCATGTGACCATGTTTGGGAAATTTCTGTAATGAAAGCAATGGTGAGACTTCTAGGTTGGTCCTCAGAGAGGAAGGATCTGCTCTCTCACTTCCCTTTTTCATGTGGCCTGGAATGTGGCAGCACCCCAAGTCATCATCTAAGGTTATCAGATGAAGCCACATTTGAATTTGTAAAACCACAGACAGAAGGAGCCACTTAATGTGGCAGGCAAGCACTAAATACCCAACAGAAGATTCCTGGGTTTTTAAACCTGGAAGAAATGAAGACTTTCTTTTTTCCTAGAAGGTTAGATTTTATCTAAAGTTTATGTGTTCATTAGGATTGATGTGTTATGAAAATTAGTATCAATAGCATAAGAAACCAAAAATATATTTTCTGGGGTTAATATAGTTATCTAAAAAACAACATAGCTAAAAAAAATCTTCTTCTTCAACTGTGATTACACCACCAACATATAAAGTTTAATAGGCAACATTTTTACCAAACAATTATGAAATGCCAGTGAAACATTTTTTTCCCTTCAACTAATTACTGTAGAAGGTACTCAGTTTTATTGGCCTCAAAAAGTGTGTGTTTTAGAGCAAAATTTGTAGTAGCTTAATATAGAAAACATAACCATATTTTTATAAATGCAACTGTTTTAGGGAGTATATTAATACTAGCTATGATATTATTATTAATCATGATACTTGCAAGGTGCTGGTACTGATGTTGGAAACTTTGGGCATGTATGTGTTAATCTTTTCATCTAATAATTTAACCAGGTAGTATAATGAGAAAAATGAGGTACATAGAAATTAATTTTCCCAGAATCAGATCAATAGTAAATGACAGAAAAAGAATTTAAATCAAATCTCTCTGATTCCAAATCCAATGTCTTTTTCTTCTATACTACTGAGATTCATGTTTCAAACAAAAGTGAAATACAGAGGATATGAAGAATCCAAATGTATTTAAAATTAAAAAGGTGATTCTAGACTGAGTAAATACTTGAGTATTATTTAGCCACTACACAAAATTCATACATAAATGTACATTTATTTAATGCTGTCTAAATATTATCTCAGTCTTATCTTTTCATACATTTAAATGTTTATAGTGTGTTTTCTGGCTATGAGACAGCAGCTGTTTACATATAGGTACATAGAATTTTATATGTGTTTAGTGATTTTCATTCTTGGTATAAGCTCTATTCATGTTTTATATATGCTTTTACAAGAACACAATTGTAGATATTAAAATATCAGATTAGGCTATTAGTTTTGAAGAAAGTACATTATGTGAGAAAGAAAACTCTATTTTTTAGGGACAGTTCAGGCTATACCTTATACTAGAGGACATAGATGAAGGCTAATATATCCATATTATAATAGGACAACCCATTTAAAGCAGTTTAATGCTCACTGAGTACAGTCAAATGACTTTATAACCGACCTGCCTTGTGTTGCAAAGGACTAATGAGTGGCCTGTGACTCAACCAATTGTACCGTTTCCTATAAGAATTAACATCACTATATTTTGGGGCCCTCCTTTCTCTCACTGGTTCAGGGAGACAGACAGCCCAATTAAAAAATGGGCAAAGGACCTGAACAGACAACTCACTGAGGAAGACACACAAAGGGCCCAGAGGCATATGAAAGAATGCTCAACATCACTAGCCATCAGAGAAATGCAAATTAAAACCACAATAAGATACCATTCACACCTGTCAGAATGGCAATCATCAACAAATCAACAAACAACAAGTGTTGGTGAGGATGTGGGGAAAAGGGAATCCTGGGGCACTTTTGGTGGGAATGCAGGATGGTGCAGCCACTATGGAAAACAGTATGGGGTTTTCTTAAAAAACTAAAAATGGAACTGCTTTTTGATCCAGCAATTCCATTACTAGGACTATACCCAAAAAATCCTGAAACACTAATTCATAAGAACCTATGTACCTCTATGTTCATAGCAGTGCTATTTACAATGGCCAAGTGCTGGAAACAGCCTAAGTGCCCATCAGTGGATGATTGGATCAAAAAATTTTGGTACATTTACACAATGGAAAACTACACAGCAGAAAGAAAGAAGGAACTCCTACCCTTTGCAACAACATGGGGGAATTGGAAAGTGTTATGCTTAGTGAAATAAGCCATTCAGTGAAGGACAAATACCGTATGATCTCACCCATTATAGGACAATAATGAACAAAGCAAAAAAATAAGCAAAACAGAACCAGATATAATACAGTGACTAGGTCTTCAGTGGGCAGAGGGAGGGGGGCAAGGGGAGGAAGGAAGAAGAGGCAAGGAAGGGGAGGAGTTTAGTCAAGAACCTAGTATGTGAAAACCATGGACATGGACAACAAGTGGTATTGACTTTGTGGGGGATTGGGTGGGTGGGGAAGGGGACAGAGGGGAGCAAAAAGGGGATGGATGTAATACAACAACAATAAAATAAAATAAAATAATTAACATCTCTCTTCCCCTAAATTATTAGCTCATGAAAGTGAAATTTTTTGGAAGAAGTTAACTGAGGTTTCAGGTAGTGCTCTGCATTTTTATTAACATAGCAATCAGAACATTATATTAAAAATAAATATAACAGGTAAGTATCATTGGTTTATAAGATCTATTCTTTTCTTGTTCTAACATTAGGTAAAATCAAGTTATTAAGAGATTCTGATTTTCATCAATAATATTTTCAAATATTAATGATTCTGCTATTGATATTCTTCAGAAAAAAAAAAGATTAGTATTCTCATACCCCATTAAATTTTTATATTTATTTCAAGGAGACATGTGAGAAACAGTCAAAAGACCTAAAACACATTAATTAATCAGGGTGTACAGAGACTCAGAATCAATTAAAACTTTTCCATAAGAGTTGGCTCCATGTTTATGGGGGGGCGGATCAAGAAATCCCAAGATCAGCCATCTGTGAGCTGGAGACCCAGGGAAGCTGGTGTTGTAACAGCCTGAGTTCAAAGGCCTGAGAATTTGGACCTGAGAAGCAGAAGTACCATCTAAAGGGAGGAAGAGAATGCTCTAGCTCAGGTAAGATAATTCATCATTCCCCTGTTTGTTCTATTGAGTCCTCAACAGACAGGATAATCCCACCTAAATTCTTTACTCAGCCTTTATTTTTAAGTAATTTATTTTTCTTGTTGCTATAGTAAATAGGATTTTTTTCTAGATTCTATCTCCTATCTGTAATATTTAATTGCTGGTATAGAGAAATGCCTTTGGTTTTTGAATATTGACTTTGTACCCTGCTGTTTTGCCAAATTTTCTTATCAAGTCGAGTAGTATTTTTGTGCAGTCCATAGGGTTTTCTATATACACTATCATATAATCTGCAAATAATGACCGTTTTACTTCCTCTTTTTCCAAATGCATTTGGATGCATTTGACTCCTTTTCCTTGTCTGATTGCTATGACTAGAACTTCCAAAACTATAGAAGTGGACAGAGTAGACACCTTTGTCTTGTTCCTGATTTTGAAGGATAAGCTTTCAGTTTTTGCCTATTGAATATAATGTTGGCTGCAGGTTTCTCATGTATAGCTTTTATTATGTTGAGGTATGCTCTCTCTATTCCCACTTTGCTGAGCATTTTTATCACACATGGGTGCTGTACTTTATCAAGTATTTTTTTTCAGCAACTATTGACATGATCATGTGCTTTCTCTTTTTCATTTTGTTAATGTGGTGTATTTCATTTATTGATTTGTAAATATTATAGCATCCTTGCATTCCTGGGATCATACAACTTGATCATATTGTATGACCTTTTTAATGTATTGCTGGATACAGTTTGACAGTGTTTTGTTGAGGATTTTAGCATCTGAGTTCATCAGAAATATTGTCTTGTAGTTTTCTCTTTGTTGTGTCTTGACCTGGTTTTGGAATTAGGATAATATTGGCCTCATATGAAGATTTTTGGAGTCTTCCCTCTTCTTAGATTTTTTTTTCTTCTTGGTTTTTTTTTTTTTTTTTTTGAATAGTTTGAGAAGGATAGGTGTTAGCCCTTCCCTAAATGTTTGGTATAATTCACCTGTGTATCCATCTGGTCTAGGACTTTTGTGTGCCAGAAATTTTTTGATTTCTGCTTCAATTCACTAGTTGTTATCAGTTTATTAATACTTTCTGCTTCTTCTTGATTCAGTTTTAGAAGGTTATGTTTCCAGAAATTTGTCCATTTCACTCAGGTTGTTAAATTTCTTGCCATATAGTTGTTCATAGTAATTTCTTAAAATCTTTTGTATTTCTTTGGTATCAGTTATGATTTCTCCTCTTTTTTTTTTTTTTCTGATTTTATTTATTTGGGTCCTCTCTTGTTTTTCTTGAAGAGACTTAATTCAGTTTTGATGAGTCTTGATTCAGTCTCCATGAATTTGAATGTTTTTGAGTTTTTCCTTGAGGTTGGTTTCTAGTTTCAAGTCATAGTGATCTGACGAGATGCTTGATATAATTTAAATTTTCTTGAATTTGTGAAGGCATATTTTTTCTGTCCTACCATGTGACCTATCTTTGAAAATAGATATTCTATGTGTATTTGAAAAGAATGTATATTTTACTTTTTTGGTTATATATATATATATATATATATATATATATATAGGGAGATATGCATATATATATATATATGTACACACACACACACACACACACCTGTATATATTGAATGTGTGTATGTGTGTCTATAACTGCTCCTCCCCCTACAGCTTCTGGAGGAGGTTCCTGACTGTGATGGGCAACTCGCTCCAATGCGGGGTGGCCTGAAACCTTGCTGGCTGCTGTGATGGCTGGGCCTGCCCCTGCAGCTCCCGGAGGAGCTAGCACCTGTCTGCTAAGAGCACCTGAGTTCCCCAGGGCTAAAGCTAACCCTCCAAGCAGCCCATCTCTTTGAGGAGTTTTTCACTACCACCTCTGTGATGCGTGCCTGGCTCCCTTGAGGTTCTGCAGCACAGTCTTCTGGCTAATGCTACTCCTCCCCTTCCAGCTCCTCAAGGAGGCCTTTGTTGCCTGCAGTGGACAAGCCAGTTGCACCAGCTGTAAATTCCTGGAGAACAGTTTTGAGATTTTGTGGGAGCCTGTGTGCTGGTATGAGTGCACGGAATTGGGCCTTCTCCCTTGCAGGGGCTCTGAGCTGCCCTCTCCCTGGTGGTGCAGCGGGACAAGTTTTGGTCCTCTTGCTGCTCTGGCCAGTGCACTCCCATGCTCCCCTGTTCCTTCTCCCCGTGGTCCTGTTCTTCTCTGCCTCTGGCCCAGGGAGGAGGTTCCTCTCTCTCAGCCTTAGGAGAGAGGCTCTCATGAAGTCCCTCCCCTGCAAGAGCTCAATTCCTCATTCCCTCTGGAGTTTGCACTCACTGTCCACACTTCACTGCTCAGATTTCTAGTCATCAGGGAGCCTGGAGCTGTCTTCAGTTAGAGATGCCCCTCGGGTCGGAGCTGCCACTGCCCAGAGCCAACCTTGGCCTGCCAGCCAGTTTGAAACTGTCTCACCTGCTCTCCTGTAGGTCTCTGCAGCCTCTGGGCTGTGCACCCCTGAGTCCCGATGCTTACCACTACAATTCTTAGGGACCTGCAGACATCTCATGCTCCCTATCCTATCCTCCAGCTGCTTTGGCACTTGAGAGCACCATCAGCACTGCTCTCTACTCTGTCACCATCTTTTCTCTGTCATTACCTTTTAGTTCAGATTTTCTATCCCTTGCTTCTCTTCTTCTGGCATCCCTATGATATAGATATTACTATGTTTCATGTTGTCCCGTGGCTCACTTACACTTTCTTCATTCTTTTCAGTCTTTTTAAGATTTTGTTGCATTGTCTGGAAATATTTTTCTGTTGTTCTCCAGCTTGCTGATCTGAACCTCTGCTTCATCCTGCCTGCTTTTGATTCCTTCTACTATGTTCTTCAATTCAGTAATTGATTCTTCATCTACTCCTGGCTCTTATTGATAGTTTCTATTTCCTTTTTAATGCTGGTGTAGTCCTCAGGAAGTTCTTTATAGCCACCTTGGAGTTTTTTGTTGTTTCCCTGGAATTATTTTCAGTTTCTTCTGATTTTGTTGAGTCATTGAGCTTTCTTATAACCATTATTTTGAATTCCAAGTCTGATAGGTTGCTTGTCTCTATTTCATTTAGCACTCTTTCTGGAGATTTCTCCTTTTCTTTCTATGAGATTTTGTTTATTTGTCTTCCCATTTTAGATGAGTCATCTTTTTTGTTCATGTATTTTAGATTGGCTTAGTTTGACTTCCTACTTTCATAGCTTTACCTTCTTTGAAAGGATACCTGTGGGATTCAGTGGTGCAGCTTTTTTGTTCTCTTGATCTTGATACTTTTGGAATATTCTTTATGCTGCTTATTTGGGTTATGTGGTTGTACTTTTATTTTTATTGTGTTGTGTTACTCTTTGGTGGGTCATTTCCTCTGGATAGTTGATTGAGGGTCACTTGTCCTACCACATCTTATATACTTTTGTGGAGGTCTGTCAAAAAAAAAAAAAAAACCACACACACACACACACAACCTGGGCAAGGAACCCACCCCCACAAAATAACCCCCACCCACAGTCACACTACTGACAGCAAGTAAGCCAGTATTAATATAAATATAAAGAAATTAAGACTATTATACAACAGGAAAACAGATAAGAGTTGACCAACTGAAAGAAATATTATTTTTGAGAGAGCATTGGAGGAGGAATAAGGGTAATGGGTAGGGACAAGGCAATGAGATAAAGAAAGCAAAATTTACATTGTATATAAAAATGGTTAGAAAGAAGGCAGAATGAAGTAAGAGAGAGGAAGCATATAGTATTAATTTTAAACAGAAACTATTATAGCTATTATAGCTCATTTAAAAATAATACTATATACTATCTTATCAGAAAGAACATTTAAATAATGAAGAAGAAGAACAAGAAGAAGAAGAAAAGAAGAGGAGGGGTAGAAGGGGAAGAGTAGGAACCAAATTAGAGAAAAAGTTCCTTCACAGTACTGTCAACAACCAATGAGCTAAGATTAATATAGGTGGGATGGGAATAAGAAGGACGAAAGAAATAAAAGCTTAAGAGATGTCTAGAGGAAAGGGAAGTGATTTGTGGATGAAAGAGGGAAAAGGAATACTAAGAGTTAAGAATGAACACCAGGCTAAGAGAGGGAAAACTTCAAATTTAAGATGAAAGAAATAAAGGGCTGGAGGAGGGTACTAATGGATTAGGAGAAGGGATAATAAGATTTGAAATTTGAAATACCAAAGTAAAATTTGAATAAAGTTGCCATAATGCCACAACTACCACCATATCCATAATCAATGAACAAAGATTGATCAAGGTGGAGAGAGAATAAGAACATTTTAAAAGAAAGTGAGATGACTAATGACAAGAAATATGTTTTTGAGAGGCTGGAGAGGGGAGAAATAGTAAGAGTGCAAAATGGATATAAGTCATAGTAAGAAAGAAGATAGAATTTAAAACAAAAGTGAAAAGAGAAACTCAGATGGTAAAGTGGAATAATAGAAGGGAGGAGCAAACTATATTTGAAATAATATAATATAAAAACTAGTGACTTAAAATGCATAGATTGAGAGGACAAGAAATGCATCTGATGAAATGCATCTCAGTAGTATCTGAATTTTAAGCTTCCTTTTCTTTCTAAATCTACTCCTGGTCAAAGATACATGGATTTCATAACTTCCTTTCTTGCTGGCTGTCTGTAAGGATATCTAGCTGAATGCTGAAGCTTCTGACCTCTCGCTCATTGGTCTGCCAACCACTCCTCTTACAGCACTTCTCTGCTGTGATTGATTCTGTGTTGGGTCCATCCTCCTGGTCCTGTGGTGAACTTTAGTCCTTTGTAATTTTGTTTAGCTGGCTGCTGTGCCTGTGTGTAGGCATGCAAGCCCAGGGTCCATGATGAGTCTCAGGTCTTGCCTCAGTTCTCCTTTCAAAAGTGTCTCTGTATGGGCCCCCATGCTGTAGCACCAGCCCCTGAGGGCCCTGTTCTCAATGCATTGCCCCTTTCCAAAAATAACACAATCTCTCACACTGCTTCCAATAGTTTCATCTAAAGTTTCTCACTGAATCCTTCCCAGATGTCACTGGGAAGGGCACCTACAGTGGGAGTTGAATTTCCAGGGCCCACACTGCCATGGCCTTCTCTCTTCACCACTGTAGCTCCTGGCTAAAGATTGAACCTGTGGCTCTGCTTCCTACCAGGTCCAGCTGGTTAGCCCTGTATACTCTGTTTAGAAAATATGAGCTAGGGTTTTTATCTGCTACTGCATAGTCCCTGTGCTCCCATCCTTACTTGTACTAGCTCACAGCTGCTCTCACTCACTCTTTACTCTGTGCTCTTACTTCGAGTTCTTTCAAGGATAGGAGCAAGTAGACAGGGCTACTAGCTATTCTGCTGCCATCTTTTTCCAATTCCTCATTAATTTTTATCAATCACACGTGGGTGAGAGACCAGTCTGTTTTGCATCTGTGTCCCTCATACTCATATCGAGGGATGTGGTTTCTTTCATTCCATAGTTGTCAGACGTTCAGTCAGTTCAATTTATGACATTTATGGCTGATGTTTGTTTTATATTTTAGTTGCAATTTTGATGTGATTACACAAAGAGGCAACCCATGTCTGCTTATGTTGTAATCTTAACTTGAGGGTGCAATTTGAGTACCCAGCTTGGATGACTCGGAAGGCTATGCCACTGGATCCTACAGGACACATACTACATTAGGTCATACTACCAAAATACAAAGTCAAAGCAGCTCTACCCAATATACAGAAACAAACAGGGAGGCTTCCAAATTGGGAAGGCAAAGAAATATGGCTGAAATGAAAGAGCAGAACAAAATTTCAGAAAAAGAACTAAACAAAATAAAGATAGCTAACTTATCAGAGGCAGTGTTCAAAACGCTGATAATCAGAATGCTAAGAGAAGTGACTGAGTATGGCTACAAAAAAAAAGAAGTGAAGGTTATACTAAGTGAAATTACGAAAGACATATAGGGAATCAACAGTAATGAGAAAGAAGCTGGATTAAAAAAAATGACTTGTATCAATTATTTGAAGAAATAAACATTCACCTGGAACAGAAAGAAGAAACAAGAATTGGAATAAATGAGAAGAGTATTTGGAACCTCTGTGACAAGTTTAAACAAATAATAGGGTTGGCAGGAGTAGAGGAGAGCAAAAAATTGAAAGTTTATTTGAAAAAGCAATGAAATAAAACTTTCCTAATTTGGCAAAGGAAAATGATATACAAGTCCAGGAACCACAGAAAGTCCAAAAAATGTTGAGCCCCAAAATGACCATTCCAAGACAAACCATAATTAAAATGCCAAAGGTTAAAGATAAAGAGAGAATCTTAAAAGCAACAAGAGAAAAGAAGAGAGTTACCTATAAGGGAATTCCCATAAGACTACCAGCTGATTTCTCAAAGAAACTTCACTGGCAAGACAGAGTTGGCAATAAGTATTCAAAGTAATGACAAACAAGTACCTACATCCAAGGTTACTTTATGCAGCAAAGCTGGATAAAGTGCGTCCCAGACAGGATAAAGCTAAAGGAGTTCATCATCATCAAGCCCTTACTATATAAAATGTTAAAAGGATGTATTTAGGAAAAAGCTCAAAACTATAAACATTAAAATGATAACAAACAACTATCAATAACTGAATCTAAATTTTTTTTAAACTAAGAAAATGATTAGAACAAGAACAGAATCATGGGTATGGGGATTATTTGGAGGGTTGAAGCATAATTAGTATGAACAAAATAGACAAGGGGGTATTAAAAATAGTATAGGAAAGAGTAAAGCCAAATAACCTACCTGCATGACCCATGGACATAAACTAAGGGGAAAGGATTGTTGGAGGAGAAAGGGCTACCAGACAGAGAAGGACAAAGGGGAAAAAATGGGACAACTGTAGTAGCATAATCAATAAAATATACTTAAAAATAAAATCAAATTTGTATTTTCACTGTTAAAAAATTAAAACATCAAAACTGGTGAATTTTTAGAGCCAGGTTAATGTAGTAGATGGGAGAAAATATACGATATTTTTGGCATCTCAAACTTTATTATTTCAAGAAAGGTAAAAACACAACTGAAATGCACAAAAAGATTTGTGCAGTTTATGGAGAAGTTTCTGTGACGGAATGAACATGTCAAAAGTGGTTTGGGATGTTCCATGCTGGAGATTTCTTGTTGAACCATGCTCCTTGGTCAGGTAAAGCAGTTTAAGTTGATAACAGTCAAATCATGACATTAATTGAGAACAATAAATGTTATACCACACAGAAGACAGACGACATACTGAAAATATTCAAGTCAATAAAGGTGTTGCTGAAAATGAAAAATGTGTCTTTTAAAAAATAAAACTAAACAAAATTTTTGCCCAGCCCAATATGAACTTTATAGTTAATAATAATATATTTATTGTGCCTCAATAATTATAACAAATTAATTTTAATGAAATATATTCATAATAATATATTATTATATATCCAGGAAACTGGATGCAGAGTATATGTGAACTCTCTATACTATCTTTTTAACTATTCAGTAAATCTAAAGTAAAAGATAAGTTTATTTAAAATAAAGTTTATTTTAAAAATCTACATAACCTAAACAAGAATCAAAGGAAAATGTATCACATTCAATGACATAGTTAATGAACAACATATTTGTATATGGACACACTTTATATACATGAGGAAGGACCCTCTCACCCTCCAAAAATGGAATTGCCTTCTGGATGGAAGGCCACTTGTAGTACAGGCTTCCCCCACTAAGTTACTCTTCCAGGAACCCATCTATATCAGTGTACTAGCTGGTATTGTTGTGAGAGGTTGCATTTGGCTCCAATGAATTTTTTTGGAGGTCTCAACATGTTTTGCCATTTCAGGATGGGTGATTTGTGAGCTCAACTGCCCACATAGCCCTGAGTGTTCAGCAGTTTTTACCCAAAACAGCTTTACCCCTATGTTCCATCTTCGCTATTCACATGTTCTCTCCCCAAGTGACTTTTTGTATTCCTGAATAAAAATAAAAAAGTCCTCAAAGGGAAACATTTGCCAATGTGGAAAAAAAAATGAAACAAAAAAGAGCAGAAGTTCTTAAAGATATAAAAACCCATGAGTTGAGTAACTTTTGAGCAGTGGAAAAACATCTCTATAGGCATATTGCATCAAATGAAGAGTACCTTGAAGGTGAGTGAAGTTGAAAGAAAAGAATGGATAAAGATATATCAAATACTATTGAACAGAAATCTTTACTTACTGTATTAATATCAGAAAAAAGAGTGTTTAAGGACCTTTTAATTATCAGAAAACAAAGACTTCAAAAGGTTAAGGAGAAATGCTTAATAATGAAGTCACTCTTCAATAGGAAGACATAACAAATAAAAGACATTACTAAATAAAAAATCAAAACCAAAAACAAATGTAAAAGAAAAAATAGACAAACTCTTGATCTTAGCTGGGAACTTTAAAATACTTTATTCAGAAACTGATAAAATAGTTAAATGAAATACATTACTATAGAAATTAAAAAACATATTAATCAATTTTACCTTTCTATCTCATACCTATACCTATACTCTACCGATACATAATAACTTAAAACAGAAATATACAGTAAATCAAGCCTTAATCATTTCCAATGGATTGAAGTAATACATGTTATATCTTATGAATATAGTGGAAAATTCAAGTAAATAGGACTAACAGAAAGGTAACTAGAAAAATTCTAAATAACCTAAAATGAATCACACTCCTAAATAATCCACAAATCTACATAACCCAATAAAGTGAATATCAGAAAATATATTGAACTAAATGATGTGAAATATTATGTTGGATGAATTAAAATGGTGCTTAAAAGGAAGTTTATAAAATATTTTTAGAAGGTTGAGAATCAATGATTCATCTTTCTTCTAAAATAGACTTTAAAAAAATGAAATTAAATTCAAAAGAAGAAACAGAAAGTAAATCTTAAAGTAATTATATGTATCAATAATACATAAACTTATGCAATACACGGTCAGCAGTTTGTTATTTGAAACTATTAATTACTAAACTTCAAAATATATTGTTTAATAAAAGACACAACTGTTTACCAATTCTTGAATGAAAAATAAGACAAAATTAGAGATCTAGAAAATAAAAAATGTATTAAGAAAGAAATTGCATAAGTAACAAATATCTGTAATATATTTGAAAAGTTAGATAAAGTGACCAATTCTTTGAAAATAAAATAGAATAATAAAAATTGGCAAAAATTAAAATAAAAATCTCACTCCATCACTTTTAAAGATACTGAATATATAATTAAAATAATTTTATGAAATAAAATGCCAGGATATTAAGCTTCACCAATGTCTTTCTCCTTACTACAAGATAGAAATAATACCAATACTATACAAAGAGAATGGGAAGCACACATTCTAATTTGTTTTGGGGGGCCAGCAATACCCCAGTAACAAAATCTGAGGAAACCTTATGAGAAAAATTAAATGAACGTAACATGAAAAATTCTTAAACATGAACATAGCACATCAAATCCAGAGCTAGACAAAATAGTAAACAGAAGAACAGTGTCAGGTGGAAATTAACTCCAGGAAGTTTGGGTCAGCATGTGGAAATCAGCCCATGGATATTACATTAATAGAAATAAATTAATATGATCTTTTCCAAAGATACAGGAAAAGTATCAATAAAATTTGACAACAATTCATGGCTTAGTTTTCAGCAAAATAGTGCCAGACACAAGTTCTTTAATAAAGTTATCTATGAAAAAATGTACAGAGAGCATCACTTAAACTGATAGAATGTTGTATACTTTCACTCTGAATTCTGGAACACAGCAAATATGTCCACCGTAACCATTTCTATTTCATGAAGATTTTTGCCAGTGTAGGAGAGGAAGAAATAAAACATATAAACATAGGAAAGGAAGAAATAAAACTACCTGCATATTCATAAGGATTTTACCCAGGGTACATTTTCTAGTGCAGAACAAGAATCAATTGCCATTGAAGGTTCATCCATACCCAGTGCATGGGTAGTGTTTTGTTCAGGGGGAAAGTTCACTGCCTGTCTGACTCCTGAGAAAGCCGGAGCTGCCTGGGAAATCCCTCTCACTTTCACACACATGGCAGGCTTCTAAGGAAAGTGCACTCCACTGCTCTTCAAAACTAAAGTCCTGATTTGGAAGATGGTCACAGAATAGAGAGCAGTGCTGATGGTGTTCTCGAGTACCAAAGCAGCTAGAGGACAAGATAGGGAGCATGAGACGTCTTCAGGACCCTAGGAATTGGAACGGGCAGCATCTGGACAGAGGGGACCACAGCCCATAGGCAGAGGAGGCCAGCAGGACAGTAGGTGAGGCGTTCCTGACCACTCGGCCAGCAGGCCGAGGTCGGCTCTGGGCAGTGGCAGCTCTGCCCAGGGGGGCGAGTTTAACTGGGGCCAGCTCCGGGCTCCCTGGCGACTGGAAGTCTCAACAGTGAAGTGCCGACAGCGAGGGCAAACAGCTTAAGGAACGCGGAATTGAACTCTTGCAGGGGAGGGACTGTGTGAGAGACTCACTCTGGCAACAGGGAGAGGAGGCTCCACGGGGCTAGAGGAGGAAGGAGAAGAGTCCTGCTGGAAGCCGGAGCAGGGGAGCAGGAAGTGCACCTGCCAGGGCGGCAAGAGGGCCGAAAAAGTTGCTGCTGGGCCACCAGAGAAACAGCAGCTAGAAGCCCCTGCAAGGGGGGAGGCCCAGCCCTGCGCAACCACACAGGCCCCCAGGCTCCTCGGAAACTCCAAACTGTGAGCCAGGGAGCCAGGAACTAGCAGTGAGGGCAACTGAACCGCCATTGGCAGAGACAAACGCCGCACCGCCCACGCCTGGGAGGGGATCATCACAGAGGCCTCAGAAAGGACTCCATAGAGAGCTGGTTGGCTTGGAGGAATGGTGCCTGCCCCCAAAGGGCAGGACAGTGTAGGCATACCCCTGACAGTGTTGATGGACAGGGGTGGCCTCCTTCCGGAACTGTGGGGGCGGGGCCAGCCATCACAGGGATCAGCAAAGTTGCAGGCTGCCCTGCAGGGGTGCTGGGTGCTCATCCTGGGCAGGAACCTCGGCCAGGAGGGGGAGGGGGCACCCTGAGGGCTCCAGAACACCGACAGCCCTAAAACCCAGCCAGGCTGCGGAAGGCCCAACCTACATGGGGGCAGACACTCAAAATCAGCCCTACTGTGACAATCAGAGGCCCTGCCACGCTTCAAGACCTGCTAGAATATAGACTATAGACGGTAAAGTCCTGACCAAGAAAAAGAGGCAGCTTCAGGAAAGGGATTACTGCCAATCTCAAGCACCTGAGGTGTACCGAGAGAATATGAACTATTAATCCCCAACATATCCTTTGCAAAAGTTATTTCTCACATATTCTTAATCCCCACCATACCTCAATCCACCTAAATACCCAAGACCCTCCCCCTACTCTCGAATTAAAGTCTACTCACTCCGTGGCTACAAAGCATTCCCAGTCCTCAATCTAAGTATTCCTCCCTTCCCCAGCCTTTCTAAACCGTTTCTTTATTCTTTTCTTCCTTCCTCTTTTTTTTTTTTTTCTTTTTAATTTTTCTTTTCTTTTTCTTCCTGGTAAAGCCCACAGGTTCTGGCTCCACCTGGACCAATCAGAAATCATAAAGGGGGAACACACAGCTAAAACCTTTCTTTATTAATATTGATTTCTCTTTGTCTTGTGACTTCCCCCCCCTCCTTTTTCTTTCTTTCTTTCTTTCTTTCTTTCTTTCTTTCTTTCTTTCCTTCTCCTTTCTTTTCCCCATGATCTAACCCACTGGTCCTGGCTCCACCTGGACCAAACAGAGACCATGAAGGGTGAACAGACACCTAAACCTTTTCTTTATTAATATTGATTTCTCTATCTCTTGTGGCTTTCTCCCTTTTTTTATTTCTTTTTTTCCCCCTCTGCTTAAAGCCCTCAGGTCCAGGCTCCATCTGGACCAGTCAGGGATTATTAAGGGTGAACAGCCATCTAAACCCTTTCTTATAATTATTGTTATCGTTTTTTATTTCTTTTTTTCATTTACATTTTTTTTTTTGTTTGGTTTGGTTTGGTTTGGCTTGGATTGGTTTTTTATTTTTTTGTTTTGCTTTCTTTTGTTTTGTTTTGTTTGTTTTTTTATTACTTGTTATTTGTTTTTGTTTTTGTTTTTGTTTCTGCTAAAAGCCCACAGGACCAGAATACAAACAGACAGCCCAAATAAAGGACACACCAAGAATGGCAAGTGGAGCAAATCTGGGAGAATGCAACATTGAACTTCACAAAACTCCTAACACAGAAGGGTGCTCAACTAAGGCAAGGAAGCAAAGCAGGTTAATCCAAGAAAAAAAAAAAAGAAGAAAAAGAAAAAGCAAGCACCAAGCCCTGGCTGGTAGCACAGTGGATAAGGTGCCGGCCTGTGAACCCAATGGTCACAGGTTCGATTCCCCAGCCAGGGCACATAACAAGGTTGCAAACCAGGTCTCCAGTAAGGTCCGTGGCTGGAGGCAGGTGAAAAAGCAACCATACATTGATGTCTCTCTCCTTCTCTGCCTCTCTCCCTTCCCCTCTTTCTAAAAATAATGAAATAAAATCTTAAAAAAAAAAAAAAAAAAAAAAAAAAAAAAAAAAAAAAAAAAAAAAAAAAAAAAAAAAAACAATA
>PVIW01010919.1:0-40921 GCA_004026585.1 Noctilio leporinus | reverse complement strand
ACCTAATAAGCAAATTTAGCAAAATAGCTGGGTATAAAGTCAATATCCAGAAATCAAAAGCTTTTTTGTATACCAATAATGAAACAACAGAAATAGAAGCAAAAAAACAAATCCCATTTACCATAGCAACAAGAAAAATAAAGTACCTAGGAATCAACTTAACTAAGGAGGTCAAAGACCTGTACTCAGAAAACTACAGAACAACGAAGAAAGAAATCAAGGAAGATACAAATAAATGGAAGCATATACCATGTTCATGGATGGGAAGAATGAACATCATTAAAATGTCCATACTACCCAAAGTAATCTACAGATTCAATGCAATCCCAATTAAAATACCAATGACAGACTTCACAGAAATAGAACAAATGCTTCAAAAATTTATATGGAGCCAAAAATGCCCATGAATAGCCACCACAATCTTGAGAAAGAAGAACAAGGTAGGAGGAATCACAATACCGGACTTCAAACAATACTACAAGGCTACTGTCATCAAAACAGTATGGTACTGGCATAAGAATAGACATATAGATCAATGGAACAGAATAGAGAGCCCAGAAATTAACCCAGGACTCTATGGCCAACTCATATTTGACAAAGGGGGAAGGAAAATCCAATGGAGTAAAAACAGTCTCTTCAACAAATGGTATTGGGAGAACTGGACAGCAACATGCAAAAAGATAAAACTAGACCACCACCTTACACCATACACCAGAATAAACTCAAGATGGATAAAGGATTTAAACATAAGCAGTGCCACCATAAAGGTCCTGGAGAAAAATATAGGCAGTAAACTTTTGGATATCCTACACAAAAGTATGTTTACTGATACTTCACCAAGGGTAAAGGAAATAAAAGAAGGAATCAATAAATGGGACTATATCAAATTGAAAAGTCTCTGTTCAGCTAAAGAAAATATCAGCAAAATTCAAAGGGAACCAACTGTATGGGAAAACATAATTGCCAATGATACCTCAGACAAGGGTCTGATCTCCAAAATATATAAAGAACTAATGCGACTCAACACCAGGGAGACACACAGCCCAATTGAAAAATGGGCAAAGAACCTGAACAGACAACTCACTGAGAAAGATATACAAAGGGCCCAGAGGCATATGAAAGAATGCTCAGCATCACTAGTCATCAGAGAGATGCAAATTAAAACCACAATAAGATACCACCTCACACCTGTCAGAATGGCCATCATCAGCAAATCAACAAACAACAAGTGTTGGAAGGGATGTGGGACAAAGGGAACCCTCATGCACTCTTGGTGTGAATGTAGGCTGGTGCAGCCACTGTGGAAAAAAGTATGGGGTTTCCTTAAAAAACTAAAAATGGAACTGCCTTTTGATCCAGCAATTCCACTACTTGGACTATACCCAAAGAATCCTGAAACACCAATTCATAAGAACCTATGCACACCTATGTTCATAGTGGCACTATTTACAATAGCCAAGTGATGGAAACAGCCTAAGTGCCCATCAGTGGATGATTGGATCCAAAAACTTTGGTACATTTACACAATGGAATTCTATACAGCAGAAAGAAAGAAGGAACTCGTACCTTTTGCAACAACATGGATGGAACTGGAGAGTATTGTGCTTAGTGAAATAAGCCAGTCAGTGAAGGACAAATATCATATGATCTCACCCATTACAGCACAATAATGAACAAAACTAACAACAAGCAAAACAGAACCAAATATATTAATACGGTGAATAGGCCTTCAGTGGTCAAGGGGGAAGGAGTTGGGGGTTGGGGGGAGGCAGAGGCAAGGAAGGGGAGTAGTTTAGACAAGAACCTAGTATAAAGGAACCATGGACATGGACAACAGTTGGGATTGACTTTGGGGGGAATGGGTGTGTGGGGAGGTGGGCAGAGGGGAGTAGAAAGGGGATGGATGTAATACAACAACAATAAAATTTTTTAAAAAGTAATAATGACTTGGTAATGATGATCTTCTTGTATGAAAGCATTTTTATCTGCCTCCATTTTAAATGATAGCTTTGCTAGATAGAGTAATCTTGGTTGTAGTTCCTTGGTTTTCATCATTTTGAATACTTCTTGCTAGGCTCTTCTTGCCTGAAAAGTTTCTTATGAGAAATCAGCTGATAGGAACCCATTTCTGGGTAACACTCTTCTTTTCTCTTGCTTCTTTAATATTCTCCCCTTTATCTTGAATCTTTGGAGTTTTAATTATGCTGTATCTTGATGTGGTCCTCTTTGGTTCGAGCTTGTTTGGGACTCTCTGTGGTTCCTGGACTTGTATGTCTATTTCATACGCCAAATTTGGGAAGTTTTCCTTCATTATTTTTTCAAATAAGTTTTCAATTTCTTGTTTTTCTTCTCCTTCTGGCATCCCAGTGATTCAGATATTGGCACATTTAAGGTCATCCTGGAGATTCCTAATCCTTTCCTAATTTTTTTCAATTCTTGCTTCTTTCTGTAGTGGTTGATTGTTTATTTCTTCTTTATGTTCCAAATTGTTTATTTGAACCCTGTTTCCCTTTTCTTCGTCATTGGTTTCATGTGTATTTTCTATCATTTAACTTGGCCTACCTTAGTTTCTTTCCTCTTGCATTTGCTGTATGTAAACATATCTGTCAAGTCTGTGAGCATCTTTATCACCATTATTTTAAATTGTGTGTCTGCTAGGCTGGCAGTCTATCAGGTTGACTATTTCTTAGTCACTTAGTTTAGTCACTGGGACCTTTTTTGAGCCATAGTTCTCTGTCTCCTCAACTTGACAGGCTCCTCCTATGTTTGCCTCTGTGTCTTAGGTAGAGCTGTTGCACCTGTTACATTGTAAGGGATGGAGCCTTAGGTATTCATCAGTATAGGTGACCCATTTCCTGTTGTGGTGCTGTATGTGGGGAAGGGGTCTGAGAGGGAACAATACTGCTTGCTCAGCACTGCCCCTTTTCCAGTCACCTTTCCTGCTTCTTATATGGGACTGGCACCTCCCTGGCTGTTGCCCTGGCCGTGATTCCCAGAACAGGTGGGTCTGCAGCTGTTCCAGGACTGTGGGAACCCTATAAACAAATAGACTACTGAGAGACCAGCAGTTTCTTCCTCCACCCCAACCCCTGCTGTTTTTAAACACTCAGAAGCAATGTGGCTTTATTTTTCCCTGGCACTGGAACCATGAGCCATGCGATCAGGTCTGGTGCCAGGAGCACTCAGCAGGTGTCCTTACAGTGACTGTGCCTTCTGTTGATCAGCCACAGACCCCATCCCACCACAGCTGTTGTGCCACCAGACCACATACCACCAAACCACATCATCTCTGTCCAGGCTCCACCCCTCCTACCTGTCTGGATGAGTATTTCTTCTTTATATCTTTTGTTTGTTAGAATTCCATGCAGTTCAATGTTGGAATTTCTGATTGTCTCTAGTTTGAAGGTAGTTGCACATGTTTTTGGTTGTAGAAGATGTGGTGTGTCTATATATGCCTCCATCTTGTATTTTCCTCCTGGATTCCAAAAGCCAGTTCTAATTCTAGTTTACCTTCCTCTAGAGTGAAAGTTCTGTTTCCAAGGGATGCAAGCCTGGCAGAGGCAAACACAATTCAATTCATCTGAATTCCAGGAGGCCTCCTGTTTCCTGGCCACAAAGCCTCAGACCAGCAGTCAGCAGCCAGCGGTCAGGCCCTCCGACCCCGCTTCTCCATCACTCCCCTCTTCTCGGCCTGCCCCAATGGGCTTCCAGCCTCAATTAACTCCTGCTGTTTTCTCGTCTCCCACACCACATTTTTTACCTGTTCATCCATTGATAGACACTTAGGTTGTTTCCACGTGTTATGTATTGCAAATAAGGCTGCAGTGACCATGCAGATGCATACAAGGGCAGACCCAAAAATGGAATTTATTTAAAAATTGTGTATTTATTCTTACATGTTTAAACTTTGGTCACTTTCAAAGTACTCTCCATTAATATAATACACCTATTGGGACTTTTTTCACCTGCTCAAAACAGTTTTTGATCTCATCAATTTTGATGCCTTTTAGTGCTTCTGCTATTTTTTGTTTCAAGCCTTCCACATCTACAAAATGTTTCCCTTTGAGGACTTTTTTCAATCAGGGAAACAAAAATATTTGCTTGGGGCAAGATTGGGTGAATAGGGAGGGTGGCACACTGGGGTCATGCTGTTTTGGGTCAGAAACTGCTGAACACTTAGCTAGGTGTGGGCTGATGTGCTCATAAGTCACCCATCAGGAAATGGGCAAACATGTTGAAAGAGTCTTCAGAAAAAGTTCACTGCAGCCAAATGCAGCCTCTCACAATATCATCAGCTGATACACTGATAGAGCCGGGTTCCTAAAACACTCAGCCAATGGGGGAATCCTGCCTCCCAGAAGATAATTCCAGTTTTTCTGAGGCTCCCTGTAGTATATCTTTTTGAATTAGTATCTTCTTTTTTGTCAAATACTCAGGAGTGAATTGCTAAATCATATGGTAGTTGTATGTTTTGAGAGACTTCATGCTGTTTTCCTTAGAGACTGCAACAATTGACATTCCTATCAACAGTGTATAAGGGTTCCCTTTTCACCACATCTTTGCCAACATTTTCTATTTATCTTTTTGTTAATAGCCATTCCAACATGTGAGGTGGTATTTCATTGTGGTTTTGATGACTTTTTAATTTGCATTTCCCTGATAACTATTTGTATACCTATTGGTAGTACTCCACTAGGACAGGGTGTCATAATGTGGCCACTTTCTGGTGGTGGGCATTCGGGTGGTTTCCAGCTTTTGTTTTCTTTTACAAACAGTGTAACAGTGAACAGAATATTTTTGGATATATTCTTAGGAGTGGTAGTGCTAGTTATTAGGAATGAAAAGGTTCTGCTTCTATAGATATTACCAAATTATTTTTATTACACTCCACCACCACCCTCACACACACAGCAATTTATAAGAAATCCCATTAGTCAACATTCTTTCCCATTGTTGGGAATGTTTATTTTCATTCTCTTTTCATACTTTCCTCTCACCCCTGATTTATTTGGATAGCACTGTGAAACTCCATCAATGTGCCCAAGCCACTTTTTCTGAGCGTGCAAAGTGGCTCAGTACAAACAGCAAATCAGATCAGGATCTGGTTCTAGTAGTGGCAGAATCTAATAATGTACTAGACTAAGTCTCCCACACACAAAAATGAGGAACTCGGGGGGGATATTTTTAAGAACAATTTGAAAGTGCTGGAAAATAACCAAGAAAGCAGATAGAACTAGAGGGGATTCAGCCCTTGAAAAAGGAAATTTCATTGGTCATTCTTGTCACTTTCCCCTGAAGGCGCTCATGTCAGGGATTGGGAAGGGGGTTGAGTGGGGCCAGAACTCAAGACACAATCTGATTGACTTGAGGTATCAAAAGGCAGAGCTGTGGGCTGTCAGGCACAAAAAAATAGGAAAAAAGAAACTAATATCAAAAGATAGACATAAACTTAGACATACGTACAAGTACATAAAAAGTTAAGTGAAAATTACATAGTAGTAAAAAGGCAAAAAGTTCAGTCTGAATGAAAAACCAAGACCCAACTATATATTGTTTCCAAGAGACACATTCTAATTATAAAGACACAGAGTAAAGTAAAAGGAAGGAAAGAGATATGATGTTAGACATTAAGCACAAGAAAGCTGGGATGGCTCTACTAGCAGCAAACAGGTTACACTTCAAGACAAGGCGTATAATCAGAGATTAAAGAGGGACATTTAATAATGACAAGTTCATCAGGAAAAATACAATTTATAAACAGCTGTGTTCCTAATAACAAAGTTCTGAAATACATGAAGCAAAAAACTGACAAAAAGAGAAATAGATAAATCCAGTGACACATAAAGATACTTAAGATTAAATTTAACAAAGGATATATAACACTTCTACATAGAAAACTATAAAACATTGCTGAGATAAGTGAAAGAAAACTTAAGTATATGCAGAGAGTCACCATATTAATGCACCGTTAAGATGCATATTCTCCCCCAAATTAACTGTTACTTCAATATGATCCCTATTAAAATCTCAGTAAGTTTTTTAAAAACAGAAATTGACAGGCTGATTTTAAAACTTATATGGAAGTAGCCAGAACAATTTTCAAAAACGAAATCCAAAAAAAAAAAAAAAGGCAGAGGACTCACACTGCCTGAATTAAAAACTTTTTAAGCTACAATAATCCAGACAGGGAGGTATTGGCAAACAATGGACATAGATCAGTGGAACAGAGTTGAGTCCAGATAGAGATCTATACATATATGATCAACTGATTCTTTTGACAGAGACACTAAGCCAATTCAATGAGGAAAGAAAAGTTTTCAACAAATGGTGTCAAAACAAGTGAATATCCTTATGGGAAAAATGAACTTCTACCTTACAAAACACAAAAATTAATTTGAGGTGATCATAGACTTCAACATAAATGCCAACACTATAAAGCTCCTAGAATATAATGAAGAGAATTTTTTTTTTTGGTATTGAGGTAATCTAAGATTTCTTAGAAGGGATGCAGAAAAGTAATTCTGAGAAAAAGTAATAAAATAGTATTTTATAAAGAATGGGTAAATGAGATAAAACTTATGTTTTTGGATAGACATCATTAAGAAAATAGAAAAGCTATTCACCAGCTGGGTGAAAATATTTTCAATACATGTATCTGACAGAGAACTGTGTCCAAAATATATAAAGCTCTCTTACAACTTGATAAGGTACAACTCATTTTTTTAAAACTGGCAAAAGACTTGAATATACAAAAACTTATATGTATCTCTCGAAAAAGATATGTAAGTTGGCAATAATGACATAAAAATTGTTAACAAAATCATTTGCCAATAAGAAAATGAATAGTAAAGCCATAATGAGGTAACATTTGACACCCACTGGAATAGCTAAAACTAATAGGATTTGGTTACCAGTACCAAATACTGAAGAGTATGTGCAGCAACTGGAATTCTCAGTACTAATGATGAGAGTGTGAAATGGTACAACCATTTCGAAAATTGTAAGAGTTTCCTATAAACTTAAACAGGCATCTACTCCATGACTAAGTAATTCCATTTTTGTAGTATTTACCTAAAAAATGAAGGCCCTTCTCCACAAAAAGACATATATATGAATGTTAATTGCACCTTTATTTGTAATAGTCCCGAACTGGAAACAACCCAAATTCCCATCAATAGGAGAATGAATAAATAGATTATGATATAGTCATACAATGACAACTTCTAGCAATAGGAAATATAATGAACTATTTACACACAATAACATGGATGACTCTCAAAAAGACATGTTGAGCCCTGGCTGGTGGCACAGAGGATAAGGTGCCTAGGCACCTGTGAACCCAAAGGTCACTGGTTCGATTTCCAGTCAGGGCACATAACCAGGTTGCAAGCCAGGTCTCCAGCCAGATCCGTAGCTGGAGGCAAGTGAAAGGCAACCATTCATTGATGTTTCTCTCCCTCTCTGCCTCTCTCCTTTCCCCTCTCTCTAAAAATAATAAATAAAATCTTAAAAAAAAAAAAAAAAAAAAAAAACATGTTGAGCCAAAGAAACCAGACATGAAAGAATATATATTCTTGTTATTCTGTTGATATGAAATTCAAGAGTAAACAAAACTAAACTCTTGTTAAAATCAAAATACCAGTTGCCAGTGTGAGGTGTAGGGGTTGACTATAGAAGCCACAAGGGAACTTTACAGCGGGTAATAGAAATGTTCTGTGTCTTAATTGGAGTGTTGGTCACATTGGGCTTATGCATGTACCCAAACTTACCGAAATATGCCATGCACTTCACTGTTTCTAGATGTTACCTCAGTGTTTTACAAAAGTATTTTAAAGGCACTGTGCCTTCTTTTTATATATATAAAGAATATATACATACATTATATATAAAGAATACATATATATATAAAGAAGTATAGATTATATTGTTACAGTTGTCCCAATTTATTTTCCCTTTGTTCCCCTCCCCTAGCACACCATCTCCTCCCTCCACAATACCACCCCCTTAGTTCATGTTCATGGGTCATGCATGTAAGTTATTTGGTGTTACCTTTTCCTGTACTATATTTAACCTCTCCCTGTCTATTATGCACCCTCCAATTATGCTTTTTAATCTCTGCATCATTTCCCCCTTCCTCCCCTTCCCCCTCCCAGCTGACACCCCTCCAAAGGTTCTCCATACCTATGATTCTGTTCCCCTTCTGGTTGGCTGCTTAGTTTGTTTCTGTTTTTCTTTTTTTAATATCCTGTTGTTGATAGTTGTTGAGTTTTTAAAATCATTTTAATGTTCATAGTTTTGATCTTCTTTTTCCTAAATAAGTCCTTTTATCATTTCCTATAATAATGACTTGGTGATGATGAACTCCTTTAGCTTCACCTTGTCTAGGAAGCACTTTATCTGCCCTTCCATTCTAAATGATAGCTTTGCTAGATAGAGTAATCTTTCTTGTAGGTCCTTGCTTTTCTATCATTTGAGTACTTCTTCCCAGGCCCTTCTTGCTTGCAATTTTTTTGAGAAATCAGCTGATAGTCTTAGAGGTACCTGTTTGTAGATAACTCTCTTCTTTTCTCTTGCTGCTTTTAGGAGTCTCTCATAGGCCCTGAGTGGTGGCACAGTGGATAAGGCACCGGCCTGTGAACCCAAAGGTTGCTGGTTCAATTCCCTAGCCATACATAACCAGGTTGCAAGCCAGGTCTCCAGCCAGGTCTGTAACTGGAGGCAGGTGAAAGGCAAACATACATTGATGTCTCTCTCCCTCTCTGCCTCTCTCCCTTCCCATCTCTCTGAAAATAATAAAATCTTTAAAAAAATAAAAAGAGTCTCTCTTTATCTTTAACCTTTAGCATTTTAATTATATTGTGTCTTGGTGTGGTCCTCTTTGGGTCTAGCTTGTTTGGGACTCTCTGTGGTTCCCGGACTTACATGTCTATTTCCTTCACCAAATTTGGGGGGTTTTTCCTTCATTATTTTTTCACACAAGGTTTCAATTTCTTGCTCTCCCTGTTCTCCTTTTGGCATCCCTGTGATTCAGATGTTGGCACATTTAAAGTCATCCCAGAGGCTCCTAAGCCTTTCCTTGTTTCTTTCATTTGTTGTTTCCTCGTTCTGTACTGGTCAACTGTTTATTTCTTCCTTATGTTTCAAGTCATTGACTTGAACCCTGGATTCCTTCCCTTCACCATTGGCTTCATGTGGCTTTTTGTTTGTTTGTTTCACTTGGCATAGCCTTCTTCCCTTCCACATTTGTTGTACTCAATGTCTGTCAAGTCTTTGAGCACCATTATCATCAGTGTTTTGAACTGTGAGTCTGTTAGGCTGGCTGTCTCCTCATGGCTCAGTTCTCCCACTGAAATATTGATCTGCTTCCCTCTTTGGGGCTATACACTTGCGTCTTCCACTTGACAGCTTTCTGTGTTTGCCTCTGTGTCTTAGGTAGAAATGTTGCACCTGTTACATGGTAAGGAGCAGAGCCTTAGGAATTCATCAGTGTGTGGTGACCCATTTCACTACATTGTGTCACTGTTTGTGGTGGAGGGGTCTGAGAGGAAACAATGCCACTTGCGTTGCAGGAAGAAACTGGCATTTCTTCCTCCCAGCCTCAACAGTTTCTCATAGTCGGAAGCCACGTGGCTCTGTTTCCTCCAGCGCCAGAGCCAGGAGTTGCACTGCATGCCCTGGCCTGGGGCTGGGACCGCAGATGTAAATGTATGACCGCTATTAGCCATGCCCTCAGCCCCTGCACTGCTGTCTTTGCTGCTGCCGCTGGCTCTGCCATTCCCCAGTGCTGGAACTGTGTGCTCCACGGACTAGTCTGGGGCTGAGCTTGCTTCCCAGGTTTAAATGTATGACTGTGCTTTTCGCTGAGGCCTCAGCTCCTTTTCCACCACTGCTGCTCTCTGCCCAGCTCCACCCTTCCTAACTGTCTGGCTGAGTATTTCTTTATTTCTTCATTTGTTGCTCTTTCATGGTGTTCAGTCTTCTGAAACTTCTGGTTGTTTTTATTTAGTGTTTTTTAGTTGTTCTTTTTTTTTTTTTTTAAGATTTTATTTATTTTTAGAGAGAGGGGAAGGGAGAGAGGCAGAGAGGGAGAGAGACATCAACGTATGGTTGCCTTTCACCTGCCTCTAGCTATGGACCTGGCAGGAGACCTGGCTTGCAACCTGGTTATGTTGCCCTGGCTGGGAATTGAACCAGCGACCTTTGGGTTCGCAAGCTGGTGCCTTGTCCACTGTGCCACCAGCCAGGGCTTTAGTTTTTATGTAAATGTATATTCCTTCTTAGTTGTAAGGGAAACGCAGTGTGTCTGTCTATACCTTCACTTTGGTCAGAAGTGGAGGTCTGTGCCTTCTGAGGGTATATTAGCTATAGCACTTTTGCCCTCACAATATTTTGAGCACCAGTATTTTCTGTTTTGTTATGTTGTGGTTGTTGTTGTCATCATTGTCAGATGACAGCATAGGAAACCATGGCACTCACCTCCTTCCACACCACATCAAAATTACCAATAACCTGCAGAATAGCCGTCATTCAGAACTGCCTGAAATCAAGTTGAATGGAAGCCCTACAACTATGGAATTACAAAAAAAAAAAACCATCAAGACTAGTAGGAGGGAAGGAGGGACGCAGACATGAAACGGGCTGGTCCCCCAGCCATGTGTGGTGGATAAATATCAAGAGAGATATCTGAGGAGCAAAGGGTACAAGCCCATGCCAGGCCAACAAAGTCCCAGATTCTAGTGCCAGGAAGAGAAGTCCCCATACTTTCTGACTATGAAAACGAGAGGGGATTGAGACTGAGGAAGGCAGAAGCTTCTGGAATCCCAGGCAGTTCCTCTTCAAAGGCCTGTGCACATACTGACTTGGACTCCTTCTCTCAGAGCTCCAGCACAGGGACTACAGCATGTAAAGCACCAGAGACATACAAGGAGAGACATCCAATGGCAAGAGCTAAAGGAGCAGCTTCCTCCTAGACAGAGTGCAGACGGAGGCCATTGTTCCTTTGATGAGCCCTCCCCTGACAGAACCAACAGGCAGGCACCATATCTGAGACCTAGTCAAGTAGGCTCACTGTTTACTCCACCCTGATGATTCACTGAGGCCCTGCCCCACCCATTTTGGGGGCCCACCCAAGCTGATTCTAGTGGCTTTTCCATCTAAATGGCTTGTCTTGGCTCATGTTTCAGAGTTTCCTAAATTCTGTCAAACAAGCAGTATCTCTCCTCAATAAACCCCAAACTTCAAACTAAGTGACACTAGGCCTGGCACTAGCAGCAGCTGGACTTGGTTTATAGTTTGGCCTTACCAGGCACTTCTAAGCCCAGCACAAGTAGCAGCCATCTGCAGATCACTTTGTAGCTTAGGCTGGGAGGCACCAGGCAAAACACAGGCAGTGTCTGGTCTTGGCCTGCACCTCCTGGAAGGCCCAGAGCCAGTGCATCCAGTGGACAGTTCTAGAACAATCAAAGTATAACCACCCAACCACCTGCACAAGCGACACACTCAAGGACAGAATCACTGGCCACCACACCACTGCTGAAGGAAGTCCTGCTCTATGGGGTGAGCCCCTGCACAGTTGATCTTCCACATGGTCGGAGGTTGGTGGTCAATAGTTACAGCCAGTCCATGTAGCTGATGGACCTGGGTAAATCAATCCTATTGACATATCAGTAATAATCAAGGCTCAACTACAAGAGGAGGGTATACATAGCCCACATGATGGGCACACTTAGAGTACCCAGCTTGGGTGATAAGGGAGGCTGTGTCACTGGAGCCTACAGAACACCTACTACATTAGACTATTCCACCAAGCCTGGGAGATGTAGCAGCTGTACCTAATACATAGAAACAAACACAGGGAGACTGCCAAAGTAACAAGACAAAGAAACATGGCCCAAATGAAAGAACAGAACTACAGAAAGAGAACTAAACAAAATGGAAACCAGCAATCTACTAGGTGCAAAGTTCAAAACATTGATTATAAGGATGCTCAGTGAACTTAGTGAGAACTTCAACAGCATAAAAAAGATCCAGTCAGAAATGAAGGTTATACTGATTGAAATGAAGAAAATAATGTACAGGAAATCAGCAAAGTGGATGAAGCCAAGAATCAAATCAGTGACTTGGAATACAAAAAAACAAAAAACACCCAATCAGAATAGCAAGAAGGATTAAGAATCCCCAAAAAATGATGTAGCGTAAGGAGCCTCTGGGACAACTTCAAGCATATCAATATTTGCATCATGGAGTTACCAGAAGGAGAAGCAAGAAAATAAGAAATTGAAAACCTATTTGAAAAAAATGACAGAAAACTTCCCTAATTTGGTGAAGGAAATAGGCATACAAGCCCAGGAAGCACAGCGAGTTCCAAACAAGATGAACCCAAACAGGCCCACACCAAGACATTAAAATGCCAATGTTAGAGAGAGAATCTTAAAAGCATTTATTACCTATAAGGGAGTGCCTTTAAGACTGTCAGCTGATTTCTCAATGGAAACTTTGTAGGCCAGGAGGAATTGGCAAGAAATATTCAAAATGATGAAAAGGAAGGCCCTGCAACCAAGATTACTGTATCCGGCAAAGCTACTGTTTACAATCAAAGGACAAATAAAGAGCTTTGCAATAGAACCAGAGGCATGGAAACAAGGAACAGGCTTTCAGTGTGCCGAGAGGAGGGGGAGGGGAACAGGTTAGTTAAGAAACTAGGATAAATGACCCATGAACATGGACAACATGTGGGATTGACTGTGGGAGAATGGATAGGGAGGTTGGGGATAGGCAGGGGAGAGCAGTGAGGGGAAAATGGGATAAATGTTATAAAACAACAATAAATTAATTTTTTTTAAAAAGCTTCTCAACCAGAAAAAGCTAAAGGAGCTAGCTCATCATCACCAAACCAGTCTTATTTATTTAAAAAAAAAATTTTATTATATTCAGAGAGAGGGGAAGGGAGGGAAGCAGAGAGGGAGAGAAACATTGATGTTTGGTTGCCTTTCACCTGCCTCCAGCTATGGACCTGGGTGGAGACCTGGCTTGCAACCTGGTTATGTGCCCTGGCTGGGAATCAATCCAGCAATCTTTGGGTTTGCAAGGCTGGCGCCTAGCCACTGAGCCACCAGCCAGGGCACCAAACCAACCTTATATGAAATATTACAAGGTCTTCTTGAAGAGGAGGGTGGGGAAGGAGGTGAAAATAAATAATAAAATGGCAATAAATATATAGGGTGCACATGATAAATTGGCAAAATTTTAGTAAACAGCATACCACAAAAGTGTTACAGTTTGAAATAAACTTATTCTTCTACATAAATAAACAAACAGTTATTATTTTTAAATTGTTCAAAAAGGTCTCCATTTGCTGCAATAATAAGACTCAGTTCAACTTTGGAATCTTGAACATGCTTTCATTAACTGTTCTTTATCCATGGACATCATCATATTTTCAATCTTAGCTTTAACAGCATCTTTATTGGAATGAGGTTGTTTATTAACTTCCGTCTCACAAACACTGCAAACCTAATAGTCTAAAGGATTTGCATCTGGTGAACTAGGCAGCCAGATTTCCTTTGACCAGAATTCAGGAACATTGACACTGAGACATTCTTACACCTTTTTGGCATTATGTGCTGGTGCACCATCTTGTTGGAAGATAAAATGACACCCATTTGCAGCTTTCTTCATTCACTGCACAACTAATTCTCTCAAAACATCAAGGTAAACATCAGTAGTCACCTTCAAGCCTTGTGGAAACAAATGCGGGGTCATGATATCTCTTTCATTGCGGACAACACCTAACACCATCACTGTAGCAGGAAATTTCGTTTTCATGACAATTGGGACTTCATTAAGATTCTCACAGAGCTACCTGTTGTTTCTTCTTTTGACTATTTGGTCCTCCTGAAAATTCTTTACATTGGAGAAGAAAATCAGAGGTTTTTCTTTGGGATTTTTCAGTGTTGTTAGCAGTTTCCTTGCTTTTTCAAAGCACCTTTCCTTTGTCTGCTGTGTCATAAACTGGCCTATTTTAAGAACAAACGATCTGTATCTGATATCTTCAGCAGTGATCATACAAAACCATTGCATCTGACATCTGCAATTCTCTTGCTATGGAGCACATTGATTTTCCTAGGTCTTCATTGATGATCTCCTGGATTCTGTGTACAGTATCTGGACTTGTGCGATCCTTGTGTACCTTATGTTTTCCTTGTTGGTGTGGCAACAGCAGGCTCAGCATCATACACCTTCTTCATGTTGTAAGCTGTATGTAAAGGGATGTTATTGAATTGCACAATTTCCTTAGCAGTTCGCCCTGCACACAGTCCAGAAATTATGGTTGCTCTAACATTGTATTCCTTCGACATGATGGTTGCTTTCAGACTTTAATACTTTATATCTGAAACAATGATGTTAAATCATGATCTTAGAAATCTACTTTTTCAAAATAAAAAGCATGTGAAATAAGGAGATGCAACGTTACCGCCAATTTATTGCATGCACCCTGTATACCTATCAGTAATTGAATCTAAAAAACAAAACAAATGAACAAGCAAAACAGAAACAGAATCATAGGTATAGGGGATGTTTTGACAGTTGCCATATGGGAAGGGTGTTTGGAGGATAGGGTAAAAAAAAGTGAGGGGATTAAGAACTACAAATCTGTTGTCACAATAGTCATGGGGATGTAAAGTTCAGCATTGTAGTCAGTAACAGTCTAATAACCTTGTACATTGTCAGATGGGTGTGAGATTTATCGGCATGATAACTTATTATGTAATGTCTAATCACTGGGGCATACAACTGAAACTAATATAATAATTGTGTGAACAGTAATTGAAAATTTTAGAAGGATAAATTTAACAATCCATCTCACAACTGCCTTGGAAACTCTCACTTAAATAGAAAATTTATGTTTATAATTAGATCCATGTGAAGTAAAAAATCTTATATGAACATAGTTTATATCATAGCTTTATTTTTCTTAAGCATAACTTTATTTTTCTTAAGTCCCAAAAGGTGACTTTAAAAGATTTATTTTCCTAGAATATATTTAAGAGACTACTCAAACCATCTTTGTTTTTAAATAAATGTTTAAGAAAACATTCTGACCATGTTAGTATTAGCGGGTTCTTTATGGGCAGTGGATGCAAGCTTTTTCTTTAGCATTATTTTCAGTCCTAATGTTCATGCAGTTTTGAATGTTTGATTCTATTGTAGCTGAAGTTTGCACTCAAGACCTACTTCCCTTATGCTTCTCCGTCCCTTGTCATGGTGCTACTCCAACACCCAAGAGGTACGTGAAGATGGCTTCTGCCTGTGTTAACGTGATTGCTGGGAAAGAGCATGGCCACACCCACCATCATCCTCTCCCAGTTCCTTATCTGTAAAACAGTGGGGGTGAAAGTGGTTGTCTTGGGCATCGCTTTAAGCTCTCAGGGTCTCACATTCTGTGGATTTTGACATGACAATTGCCTTGATGTCCCAGTTAGGATCATTTACGAAAAGAAGGAAAACAGAAAAAGAAAAAATAGCCCCTTGTTAAGTTTTGGTAGTGTGCTCTGGACTCCACAAGTCCTTTGGTGCCAGCCAGATCCACCTAGGTGCCAGGAACAGGCCAAGAGTTGGCCAAGTTAGAGTAAAACAGTACATTTATTTGTATTTCATTCTTTTTACTCGGTGCCCCTTGTTGCAAAAGAAAAGATAAAAGAATGAATGAAGCCAAAGAAATTTAGGGGAAGCCAAGGGAAGGCTTTTGAAAGAATTTTGTATTAGACCACAGCCTTCTTTGATTTCATTGGCTATAACCAGTGGGGGAAGTGGTGGTCCCATCCTCAATTCAGCTGTTGATTGTTAAACATGCCTGTGAGCTCATGTTTAGGAAACGTCTCAGAGACAGAATAAAGCCACCTCTCCCTCCAAAGCCTAAAATCTGAAGGCATGGCAGCCCTGACACAGCACAAGCTGAGTGCCAGGGAGGGAAATTAGGGAAGGAAAGAGTGAAAGAACCAGTAGTACTTCCTTTTCCTGCCATCTTCTGCTTGCCTTTTTTCAGAGACTTGGGTAACTAGATTTATTTAAGGAAAAATGAGGCAGAGTTGCATGTCATTTTATAAAATCTGAATCCTTCTTTTTTCTAAAAGACATAGGTTCTCATCTAAAGTGACCCACCTGACACTGTCTTCTCAGATGCTAGACTGGAGGTGGTGATGGCCACTGAGATCTCTGGTCAATAACTTTGTGAAATTTAACCTGTGGAAACATGATGGGAAAACTTTAGTAACAAGTCAGTGACTCACTTTCTAGGTTGCACTTCACAGCTTCAGTCAGATCACCAAAACCTAAGGTCAGTCTGAGTGAGAAGCTGAATGAGCTCAAAGAAGTTTTGGAGTTGTTATTTGTTAAGTTTGGAAATCTATAAACAAAAGACTGGGTGGTATGTGGTATATGGGCATGGACTCAGTTGGCCTACTTACCTTTCCTTTGGTGTGATTATCCCAGATTTGTCACAAAATAAGTAAATTCATGCAGAAGTACAAGAACTTTGGATGCTAGTTTCTAAACAGTTTTCTGCATATACTTTTAGAAAAGTCAAATTTAATATTCATCAGAAACTGATTTTGTGCCCATCGTAAAGTCCTACAGGGTATGAAAGATGAATCACTTATGAGCCCTGACACTGCAGGAGCTGTAGAGGGAACAAAAAATAAGTATCTCAACAACTAATATAAAGAAGAAAATTAAAACACCTTCAAAGGCTGCAAATAAAGAGTTGTGGGAGTTCAGAGGAGGAAGGGGGAGACTATGTGATCCTTTAATCTGTAACATTTGTGGAGCAGCTTTCAGTACTCTATCACTTACATTCTCCTCCTCATGTACATAATTATAGAATCTATCTCTACATGCAAATATGGTAACCTTTTTCAGATGTTTCAAACAGCAGATACTCAGATGTATTTAAAATCACAGAATAATTGTGAAACTAGAGAAACTAACTCAAAAAAGGCATTTGTTTGTATGGCACCCATGTTTTCCCCCCTGGCCTTTTCTTTAAACCTATGATCATATTCATCACAATCATAGAAAAACAGTTGGGCAACCCATTCCTAATTCCTTATTGACCGTTTTATTGGTCTCCACATATTTTAAAATGACAAACTGTTATCAATAGAGGAGAGGGTAGGTAGATAGAAAAGAAAAAACCTGGGTAGGTAGATAGAAAAGAAAAAACCTTCAGCATAGCATTTCTGAATCCTTAGGTGGGTTGCAGTCTTTGCAGACTCCTGTGTACCTAAGTTTAGCCCCTGAAGTTTAGCGGATGTTTCTTCCCAGGCCTGAGCAATGGGTGCTGGCAGAGTTCCATTGGCCAGGAAAAAAGAATGGCCTTTCCCCAAAACTTCCCGCCTTAGCTGCAGGTGCTTACTACCTAATAGATTTGACATTCCTTCAGTTCCCTTCTGCTCTCTTCACCCACAGATATCCCACAGGAACTGTGGCACCAGCCACTGAAACATATTTCTGAAATGCTCAGAGAAATAGTGGAAGACCAGACTCACAGGTAAGCAAATGCTGAGGACTCCTAGGAGTGCTTCACACATGGTCTCTCTGGGTCCTTATCTTCCTTTTAGCGGGGCATATGGAAAGGCATCATTGGCCTGTGACTTCCCCAAACAGAGAAACACACTGCTGCGTAATATGGGGCGAAAGCACAGAGCTGCCTGGACCCCTTTGTGCAGCTCACAATACATAGGCACACGTGCATAAATCCCTTGTATGGTGTTAGATTTTGAAATATAAAAGCAGAATAATAACAAGAATAGACCCTAGGCAAAAAGCAGTGCCCACATGCTGTGAATTTTCAGGCAGGCCTGAAAAACAGAATAATGCGTGTCTTCTCCTTGTCTTCTTTTCTCTGCCTCCCTAAGGAAGGAAATTCTAAAGTGCTCCTATACGGTAGGGTAAAATGTTTCTTTTTCCCTTTGTAATAAATGTTTATCCAAAATTTTAAAATCCTATCTAACATTATGATATTAAGTTCTTTCTTATATGTGTTATCTTCCTAGAAGCATTCATAGTTAGGCTTTAAGTTCTTTATAACATAACCCCCTTAAGTTCCTCTTAAATTTCTTGCTTTTAGAAATTTAGAGTGTATTTCATTCATCGTCTGCACTAGCCTTCAAGATTATCTTTGTTCCATTTGTCAGTTTTCCCTCATGACATTCTTTGTACTGTCATCTCAGAGCCACCACAGATTATAGGCGGTTCTCTTGTGTTCATGATACTCTGGGAGTGCCAGGCGCTTGCTCCTCCCCTCCACCAGAGCTCTTGCTGATAGAAGAGACAAAAGGACCCGGTGTGGGGGTGTGTGTGTGTGTGTGTGAAGTGGGGATCATTGTTGCCTGTTATCGATATGACCTGCTACACCTGGCAGCCCTGCCTGCATCTTTCTGTTTGCCTCTATTGAAGAGCAGAACCTAGATCCACAGTCTCCCAGGACTCCTGCCTAACCTACATCTGCCTTAACTAGACCTGCAGGGAGAGATCTGTGGATAGGTCTTGGCACTTTCTCAGCAGCCACATGGGATTGTCTCAATACCCAGTTACTAGTAGAAAAGAGGGAGAATGACCAGGCCCATCCCTGCAATGCAGCTTTTGATCCCTGATCTAAGCGTGATGCCCACCTGGGAGCAGGGAGCACAAGAGGCCCCACTGCTCAGCTCCTGTCCATGAGAGCTGCAGGGAGGAGACCCTGTGGAGACTCCTCCTTGCTTCTGAGACATCATGCCTCAGCCCACCACTAACATGACCCTAGAACATCAACTCTCCCTCTTGTGGGAAACAGTGAGACCATCCTTCCTCCCTTTCCTCTTGATTGTCTCACAAACTAAATTTCAGAACATTGTGTCAGTTCTCAGAGAGGACTTGGACAGGAGGAGTGCAGTGGACAGGGGAGGCAAGGGCAGTGCTTAGAGCTTGGGGCTTCCATGGGCCAAGCAGAGGAACGTGGACCCCGACCCACCAAAGACAGAGTGCTGCAGAGGGTCCCAGAGCTCTCCTGACCCAGGGGCTTCCCCAGTCCAGAAGGAAAGCTCTGATCTAGTGGAGTCTCAGGCCATTCCTATTCCATTTTTCCCCAGGGGAGGTGTTAAACTTACCAACACTGGCATGTGAAATGAAGGGTCCTTACCTTGAGCAGATTTGACCCTTTGAACCACTATTGCAACTCTCAGTTCTGTGACAAAAGGCTAGCTTCACAGAGGCTGTAACTTTCAGCTTTCATGTATTTGTGATGATAGAAAAGACTATA
Organism: Noctilio leporinus; assembly: GCA_004026585.1. Taxonomy (NCBI): domain Eukaryota; kingdom Metazoa; phylum Chordata; class Mammalia; order Chiroptera; family Noctilionidae; genus Noctilio; species Noctilio leporinus. The sequence goes on along the minus strand of PVIW01010919.1, from coordinate 21,624 downwards.
ACATACAGTCCATTAAAAATTCGTAACTGCCCAAATACCAATCAGAACCTTGTTTTGTCAGAAAGGAAGAGCGCGTGTTTCTGCCTGTGCCCCTCTGGCGTCTGCACATGGGCCCCAAGGAGTCCCCCCACCCCCTTGCTGGAGCTCCGGGTGGCTCCAGGCTGAGGCCCAGCCACGCTCGCACAGCATCCCGGCTCCACAGGCCGGAGGCAGGGAGGTGCTCCTGCGGCTCCTCATCCTGCATCATTCCTGTTGGTCGTGGGCCAAAGTCTTCCTTTCTCAGAGGTCACTCAAGTTCCTGGACATTAAGATTTAAATGTCTGAGTTCTCAGAGCGCTGAGGTATGAGAGGCACACCATGAAAGGTCCTATGACTGGTTCAGAGTGGCATTGTGAGCTGCTTTTCTGAGTCTAACTTGTAGTCCTTGCAAGTTGTACTTCAGTAAGAACAAGTTAAGGCAACTATTCGTTGCCTTAAGAACCAAAAGCAAAGAGAAATCAAGTTGCCTGGCTGCCATGTATGTTGGTTCTATTCCAGGCCCTCTGGAGGCCCCTTTGAGAGCTGGTTTTTGTTCGTTCACTTTGGAGGATGGGCTGATGTGGCGGCTGAGCAGTTACTGACGTCAGAAGCTGAGCCCCCTGAGGCCTTGCTGTGGCTTTTGGCTTTCAGCTACAGCCCATGTGATGGGAGTCAGCAGAGAGCACAGACCATGGTGAGTAGCGGTACACAGCATGTGTGGCATTCAGGGTCGGCCTCTAAGCTAAAAGGATCCTATGGGAAATGGGACCTGTGGTGGGTCTGGCTTTCACGGGCACCCCAGGTACCCAACCTTTGAGTGCTCCCAGTTCCTGTGGTAGCATGTAGATGTCACCTGGAAGAGTGTGTGCTGGGCTTGTGGTCAGAGATATTTCCGTGCGTTCAGAGTTGACTCGAGACCAGATGCCGCCACTCTGCTCTCCTGGGAAGCACCAAGGAGATGAGGTGCAGCCCTTCTGGCCCCAGGTCATTTTCTCTGCTTTTGCTCAGCTGCCCTGGCTGCCCTCATGTACAGCTGCTGCTGGCCCCATGGATGCCACGCAGAGTCCAGCCACTATCCTGAGGAGCTCTGTCCTTTTCTGAGCCACAGCCTGGCTGAGTCTGCTTCCGTTTGGACTTCTTTCTTGGATCAGTCAACAGGTCCTCACATTACTGGCTTTGTTTAGAATTCTTACTAAAGTAATCACATGATATTAACCACTTTGCTTCTGAAAAAGGACTTGGCCATTTCCTGAATAACAGAGCAGCTAAATACAGGCCTGGCTAACTGTCTGTGGCAAAGACAGTTGTTATTTTATGTGGAATATAATAATTACAGGAAGCAATGCTTTGATTAAAGACATTGGCACCTCCCTTTGAAACATTTATTTGTTGGTTTTTAAAACTTCAACTGCTAGTGCTTTTTGTTAATTTTAATAATTAAAGAGAGCAACACTTCTGTTTGCTCAGTGTGCTCTACTATTTGAAAAGAGCAGAGGAGGACACAGATGCGTCTGTGTGCTTTGCTTGGGTAGAGTTGCTTGGCGCTGGAAAGAATTCGGGATTTTACAAAGCCGAAATTTGCTGATAATACATTTTGGGTCAAAAATAGAACACTATGTAGACAATAACACAATCCACATATGTATTTGAGGCTTACTATCTGATTGCAAAGAAAGCCTACTGCTTTTTTTTTCTCTTTTCAAATATCACATTTAATTAAGGAAAATTTTGTTTTCATCATCTTATTTTTAACAATTAAAATGTATGAAGCTCTGTTGATTTCTAAAGCCGTTTTATATGTAATTTGTAAATATTTTATTCTATATAAGCTAAATTGGTAGGTTATGTGTTAAGTTCCATATTGATCATAGAAACTGATAGAGATTAACTGTTTTGTTTTGTTTTTAAGTATAGAAAAATAATCTGTGTTATAAGATGTGATTTCTATAAAGTTCTTACTTGGCACATCTTTTTCATTGTTAGCTGATCCTTTCTCTAATAAAGTCTACATAAGATTCTTACCATATGTATGCTTTGTCATCCTGGGTGACAGTGGCTTAGCACAATCTTAGTGCAGTATGTCTACTTCCTTCCTAACTACTTTGTCAAGGAGCCGTCCACCGGTGATTGAAGCCCTGCTCCATGCTTTTGTTCTTCATCTTCGGTGTCCAACCTCAGGCATTGGTGCATGTGATTACGCTAGGGAGCTGGGGGTGGGGGGCAGCTTCCCAACTTTAACTAGAAAGCTTCCTCCTTTCGTGTGTTATGTGAGCTTTAATTCCTTTAATGTTCAGCCTGTTGGGTGACTTGGAAACAAACTATGAACTGCCTTTGAAAGCAAAATGATTATGAGATTTGATTGAGCTTGACCATATCTGTGCCTGTGCCTTAAAAGACACAGTCAAATCCATTACTGCACTATGCACACTAGTGTATTGTGGCTGGAATCACTGCCTCTGCTGGCCAACATCTCAGTTCAAGGTTAGAGAAGCAAAGAATACCTGTCTCTGCCTAGGATGGGCACTGCTGCCCAGCCACCTGCCTCTCTCTGCCAAGTATGCTCCTGCATCTTCCTTTGCTAATTTTGAATTGAATCGTCTGTGTGCTCCCAAAGATGCCATCAGATGAGGGCTGGCTGGGCCAGCCTGCAGGCAGTGGGGAGAGTGGCCCTCTCTGCTTGGGACGCTGCCCCCCTCCGTGGGCGAGCCCCACAGGGCAGTTTCTCACGGTCTTGTACCCTCAGAACAGTCACACAGCACCCCAGTGTACTGGGGTTTATGACAAACTTCACTGAAGAAGGCTTTAACATCCAGAAAAAAGACTCACAAAATCCATAAAATTGGTCATGGGAATTCTCAAAATAGGCCCAAGTATTCTTTCGAAAATGATGGAACATTGCTGTTCATGAGTTCCATGTGGCATTCTGGACCTATGGCTTTCAGTTTTTGCTTTGTTTTCCAAGTCACAACTGATGTACCATCCTTATAGCAAGCAGAAGTCTCAGCATGAAACAAATATTTTTAATGCAAAAATAACCACCGACCTATAATAATCACCATAATTATGTGGATTTCACAGAATTATGACCTCTGCTTGAGCTTTAAATATGTATGAACAGACTATCTCAGTGTCTAAAACAAAGCCTGTGTGTACGCGCGTGTGTGTGTGTCCCTGTCCTCCTCCTCCTCCCAACCCCTCTCATGTCCAAAGACAGCAGAAGGAAAGCCTCATTCTTATCAGAACATTGGCTCAGCAGAGGTCTGACTGCACGGGGCTTTAGTTGATTTGTGGCTGCAATAGTGAGGGAGTCTTCAAGGAGCCTTTTGTTCTTTTTCCCACAATACAAGAATTTGACTACATTCTGCTGAGGACTTTTCTCCATTTCCTTTCATACAAGAAAAGGTCAATTCCTGGCATGGTGCCCTAGCTGCTTAGTGAGTAAGACGAAAGAAAGTCAAGAAAATTCCATCACGCCCATTTGGATTTGTGGAGCCGTGTGTAGGACCAGGCTGCCTGTCTGCCTGTCTGCCCTCCCTTGGGTGCTGGTCCTCTCTCCTTTTGAAGAGGTGCTTTAAAGCACCAAATAAATCCTCGAACTATGTGTGTCCTGACTCTGCCCTAATCTCTCATCTTTACAATTATACTTCCCAGGCAGAGGTGAAAGTAATGCTCAGCCACCTCAGGAAGCTGCGCAGAAGCCCAGCCCTCTCCGCCAGGGACCTGTGGGCGGCCGCTGCAGAAAGGCAAGGCAGAGATTCCAGGCCGCTTGCGTTCAGGCAGCTGGTCAGGCACCTCCTCCTCAGCTTTCTGCTCTGGGTCCCTGGAGGCCATGCAGTTGCCCGGGAAGTCATCAGCCTCGTAAGTGTCCCATTTTTAGCACCCTAGTTTTCATTTTTCATTCATATTTCACCCAAGGGCCAGCCTTTGAAGAGTGTGTGTACCCGGATGCTATCCAAACCTGGATGCTCAGATAGCGAGGTGGACAGCTGGGACAGACCCCACAACCTGCCCCATGCAACACCTTTGTGTCATAGGAGAGGAAGTGGAGGCTCAGAGATGGTGATTTATTCCAGGTCACATGACTTGCTGCTGCAGCACATGGTAACAGCTAGGTCTCCTGTCTCCCTAGTCACTCTTCTTTCTGTTCAATGCACGACTTCTTTCTCCTCATAAGGAGAAATAAGACTGCAATGAGAATGTGCTCACTGCAGCAGTTCAGAAAATTTCATTTGTTTATTTCAAAGAAACCCTTCCAGAAGCCCAGCCGACCTGGGGGTAAAGAACAGTTCATAGCATTGGATTTGGCAGTGATTTCTTGAATAATGACACTGAAAGTATAGACATCAAAAGAAAAAATAGATAAATTGAACTTCATCAAAATTAAAAACTTTCATGCATCAAAGAACTCAATCAAAAAGATGAAGAGAATTCACAGAATAGAAGAACATTTTTGAAGATCACTGTCTGATAAGGGTTTGGTAGCTAAACTATATCAGGAATTCTTACAAGTCAACAGCAAAAAACCCAATTCAAAAACAGGCAATGGATTTGAACAGACATTTCTACAAAGAAGATGTACAAATGACCAATAAACACATGAAAAAATGCTCAGTATCACTAGCTATAATGGAAATGCAAATCAAAACCACAGTGAGATACCACTCCACACCCACCTGGATGCTGTTAATAAATAAACATAGTCAAAAGGTGGAAACAACCCAAATGCCCATCAACAGGTACATGTGTCTATGCCAGTCACAAAAAGACAAATATTATACGATTCCACTTACATAAGGTATCTAGAGGAGGCAAAGTCATAGATACAGAATGTAAAATAGTGGGTGGGGGGCATAAGTGAGGTGTGTATTTTATAAAAGTACACAGTAGGCCCTTGTGTTAAGTGTGATGACGAAGGGTGGGGAGTTAGTTTTCATTGGCACAGGATTTCTGTTTGAGATAATGAAAAAGTTCTGGAGATGGATAGTGGTGATGGTTGTACAACATTGTGAATGTACTCAATGCACTGAATTGTCCATTTTAAAATGGTTAAAATAGCAAATTTTTATGTTTACTTTTACTGTCATGAAAAATGTTCATCCCAAATGAAAGTACCAACATGCTGGCTCCTGGAATTTTGTTTTATTCCTGTGTTTGCTTTTACTTTTTATTGCCATATAATACACATAATTAAATGTATAGCTCAGTGCATTCTCACAAACCAAAACATGCATGCAACCAACAATCAAATCAAGAAAGGAATGCTCTGGTACCCAGAGGCCTCCCCTGTCCCCTCCCAGGGAAGGCTGTGCTGGAATGTGAATGCGCGCATGAGGAAAGCTGCAGGAGCAAACGGGGCCAAGATCCTAGAAACCATTACCCAGGAGGTTCGCCTGAGCCCTTGTGGAATGGTTCATGTGGCGGGGCCAGGCTCATCTCACATGCTCAGACAGAAGCCATCTAAGAGCCTGGGCATGGCCAAAAGCAGACGAGGACTTGCTTTCCATCTCCTCAGGGGCCACACCAATGGTGATCTGCGGAGTACTTTTCTACAATGCACACCTCACTTCCACACCCATTTGGGGTAGGAGAACTCACCCATGAGAAGTAAACAATGCCCATGTATCTGCAGAGCTTGGTACCAACTACCTTGATCTCTGCCGGATATGTTCAGCATTCCCTTGGCCACGTGACCAAGGTCAGCATCAGTAAGGTGAGGGGTGTTGACAGTGTGCACCCTTGATTTGACCCAGACTGATGAGGAAAATGATTGACAAATGCCAACTGAGGAACATTGGACAAAATATCTGACCAGGGCTCATCAAAACAGTCCAGATCATCAGAATCAAGGAAAGTGTGAGAATCTAAGGAGACATGATGACCGAATATAATGTTGTACCTTGGATAGGATCCTGAAACAAAAGAAGGACATTAGGGAAAAACAGGAAATCTGAATGAAGTATGAATTTTAATAAATAAAAATAGGTCAGTATTGGTTCATTAATTCTAAAGAATGTACCACATGAGTGTAAAATGTTAGTAACTAGAAAATTGGATGTGGGGGATATGTGATCTCAATTATCTTTTCAGTAAAATTATAAATCCAAAACTTACAATTTAAAAAAAAAAGTCAGTGGGCACTTTTAAATCATGCAAGTGTTGGCAGCATTTTTGTCATCTGACCTCTGACCCCCATCCCGTGCCCTGGACACTTACTTCCCTTTCCCTAGAGGCTCCTATCTGCTCCTCTCAGACTGTCACCAGGAATGGAAAGGCAGGCCGGTTGTGCCCTTGGGTGTGAGAGGGCATGACCCGCAGAGAGCCCAGGTCTCTGTTTCAGTTAGTCCAACAACACTTTTCCACCCATTCCAGGCTAACAGTCTCCATTCATAGTGGAGACCCTTGGGTCTCCCCCACCAGCTGCTGCTGTGAACAGGCAACTGGGTCCTGTCACGGAGTTCAGGTTGGCCTCACATGCCTGGCGGCCCATCCCTACAGGATGGTTCAGTCCTAACCCTGTATTAATACCTGAGTCTGGGAAACACAGAAAACCCTGATGCATCCTCATTGGATTTTGTAAGTCAGCTCAGCTGGGAAAAAAGTCACTGAAGGATAAAATGTTAGTGCTTCCCTTCACACACTGGCTTCTTAGCAGGTGGGTGCTTGCCATGCTCAGGGTGCCCCTCACAGCTGAGGAGCTTCCTGGACCCTGTCCCGTGGATGTTCTGAAAATGTTTTTACTGACACACCAGCCTTCCCAACTCAAAGGCTCCTACAGTGGCTCCTGCAGTGGCCGTCAACAGGCCGACAGCAGCTTGGCGGGCGCAGTTACAAACGGGGCAGACGGAAGCATCCTTGGCACAGTGCCAGCCTCACCTGGGCTGCTCCTCTCCCTCTGACACCGGGAAAGAGACCTGAGCCAGGTCTGCTTGGCCTGGGAGCAGGTGGTGACCAGATGGTGGAAGTATTAGCTTTGGTGGGGCAGCCTCTCTGTCAGCGGTGGGTCTGGCTTCACCACTGCGGGCCAGGCAGAGCCAGCTCCCAGGCCTGGGTCCTGGTCTTGTCCCTCTGTCTGGGCATCTGCTTTGGAGAGCGGCTTCCACCCCAGGGCCAGGCAGGGGCAGCAGGGGCTGTGTGTCTGAATCCTGCATCTTCACAGCCTGCCTTCCCTATGTTCTCTGAGTGGGCCCTGCCTTACTGAGCAGCTCCCTTTCATTCAAGGCGCCCTATCCCTCCATCTTCCCCAAGCCTCTCGCACCCCAGCCTCCTATAGAATGCTGTGGCCTACTGCGTCCTTGAGCTCCTGGTGCACACCCCAGGGCTTGGTTTCTGCTGGTCTCAAGCTCCTGAGAGTTTTCCCAAACTCATTTGTAAGACCCCTCATCTCTCTGGAGGGCCAGCGTCTGAGAACAGACTTGCTCTGCTAGTCACCCTGAAAACAAAAGGAGCTCTTTGGAGCTGATGGGAATGCAGCTGCTTTTCTGGGACAGGATAGTTACGGTTGGTCCTAGGTAGAGAGACGGGTCTGTCTGCAAAGTATTTTAACTTGGCTTCTCTCTGTCCTCATTGCAGATGTGTCAGACCAATGAGATAACCCAGGAGATCATCAGCTTTCTTGACCAGACCTTGTACAGATGGGATCGTCTTTACGTGAAAGCCCCAACAGCGACAAAACTGGCCAGAGAGCTCCTTACAGAGCTGCTGGCAGGTCTAGCACAAGCCTGCTGACCATGTAGCTGCCGTGTGGCCTAGGCCCACTGGGACCACCTGCTGAAATGATGGCCCTGTTGCTTTGTGGAATGGGTCTCTTGAGTTAGTGACAATAAGTCATAAATATCTTGGCAAGTTCTGGTAGTGCAAAGTTTACAAAATGAGAAGATAGGTTCTTTAGCCCACTCATCAGACTTACTCACTGATGACTGGATTTTATGCTTTCAGCACTACCTGCTTAGCCCAGATGTCAGTTAGAGAATCACTGAAGAAAAAGCTTAGATGGGAGAACAGATTTCTTTTCCCCCTTACTGAACAAAGATGCATGATTATTATGTGAATGTTACAGTCTTTGGACCAAGAAATTGGTCATGAGCCACTGGTCAGCTTAGAAAGTAACTTAGCCCTTTTCCACAGATCTATTTTTTAGATGCCAGGTAATTGTTATTGGTGTTTCTTTTAATTCACAGGGATTTGAGATAAAGCCACACTTTATTCCCTAAGAAATTGGCTAGAAAGGAGAGTTTCCCTGAGGCAGCCCCCAAGCAAGCCCCGGCAAAGGAGGTGAGAAGTGCAGGGACCGGAGGTGGGGGGTGGGCGCGGGGGTGGCCTGTGGAGCCAGGGCTGGTGCTGACCCTGCTTTCATTTGCTAAGCACTGACCGCTTTTGAGGGAGCACACTGTTCAAGGAACAGCAGAAGAAATTATGTATCAGTTGTCTTGTTAAGTGAAATGGAAATGGACATGTCTAATTAAAAATTGGTAACCCCCAAGGTTAATATTTATTTCGTATCAGTTGAAAAAAAAATTTGTTTTTCTTTTTAGGCTCATTCTTAGCTTGTATTGATTGTATTCTTTTTTCAGTATATTGTCACGTGAGTCAAGACTTTCTTTTATGCCCACGTGGATTTATGTATTTGTAACACCCAGGTCCCCCCTCCATCTTGGCTCCTGTTTGAGGTATGAGTCAAGTTTTGTTTCAGTATATGGACACACCTGAAGATCTGGAAAATTCCAGTAACTTTTGACCTGAGACTATCTTTTGAGAGGTGTTACAGTAGGAAAGGTGTATTATTAAAATGTTTTTCTCACAACTGCCATCCTCCTCATTACTTCAGTATGCTTCACCCGGACTGCAGGACACTCTCCTGTGTTGACTTGGCCAAGCTCGCAGGCCTAAGGGGCTTGGTGTGGTGGCAGCAAGCGCCCACCAGGAATGGACCTCCCTTTGGGGTATGCTTCTAGGTGGACATCTGTTCACAGTGCATTTTATAGCAAACAATAAAAAACAAGATGGTGCCCTGGCTGGTGTAGCTCACTGGATTGAGCCTGTGAACCAGAGGGTCACCGGTTCGATTCCTCGTCAAGGTACACGCCTGGGTTATGGGCCAGGTCCCCATTTGGGGGCATGTGAGAGGCAACCAATTGATGTTTCTCCCCCTTTCTCCCTTCCCCTCTCTAAAGATAAGTAAATCTTAATTAAAAAATACAAGATGGTTATCTATCTCAGATTTTGAAGGCGCATTTCTGGAAGGTTCTTTCCTGTCTTAACCATACCTCAGCCTTTTCTTAGTCTCTCTCAATTTCTTTACAAAGCCTTGAGTTCTCCCAAGCCTTGGACATTTGAGTTGGCAGTTGAGCAAACTATCTGAGTTGGCAAAACCGTAGTCTTCCTCCCAGCAAGTTCCCAGCAGACGGGCAGTTCCTTTGTTGGAGTGAGGGACCCTCATGAAGACTTTCATCAAGGACCAAATAGGCACTGGTTTGTTTACTAATTTTATTTTCTCCCCTTGCCCTTTCCCGCCTTGATAAAGGTGCTAACAAGGGGAGGAAACAAAGGAAAGCCATGTGGGTGGGACAAGCTGCACTAGACTTCAGAAGGGTCACTGTCCTTTCAGCCATTCAGTTCCCGGAGGGGAAGGTGCCTCCCACAGCACAAAGTAGGGCGGTGAGTGCTCCGTGAAAGGGTGGGAGTCCCATCCTTCCCTCAAAAACCAGAGAAGACAGATACCTGCACATGCACAGCTCCTGGGCTAGCCCACGCCCAGCCACCGGGAAAGAACCCAGTCAGGGCAGAGAAAGGTCGACAGGCTGGAAAGTATTTGGTGAATTCTGCCTCCTCCACCAGCTGTCATGAATTTGGGGGAAAGTCTAGATATGTGGCTTCTTTCAGTTTTTTGAAAGGAGTTCAAAAGAAATAGGGATCCAGCTAAAAATGGGCTCTGACGGAAGTGCACAGCGAAGGCCCTTGTCCCCGCAGTGGAGAAGCTGAGGCTGAGGCTAGAGGCTGGGGGAGGGGTGGATGAAGTTCTTTCCCAGTGTCGGTGCCAGGCACTCGCCTGCTGCTCTGACCAGCGAAAGAGCCCATGAAGAGCAGCTTCAACAAGGAAGATACCTGATGGCCTCAGACACAGAAACCAAGAGCCCTGGCTGATTCAGCCACTCACCGCGTGGCAGCTAAATTCTTTCAGCTTTCCTGACTTGCAAGAAGGCTGCCACGGCCAGGCTTGGCTGACATCCCAGAAGGCAAAGGCCAACGTCTGCACTGTTTCCCACCAGCCACTGCAGCCTTGCCCTTCCAGCCTGGGTGGAGCAGGGCCGCAGGAGGACTGCAAGCGCAGCCGCCCCCCCGGGCTGAGACCAAGAGCCAGTTCCTCAGGACCTCATTGAGGCTTGAGCTTCCTGGCCTTTCACTGCCAGGCCTGGGAGAGGTCTCAGCCCCTTTGGTCATTCATTTCTGTAAAATGCGTAAAGAGGTTTTCATTGCAACCGGCAAAGATAAGTCTTGGACACCGCAAGGGCGGCCGTGGGCACTTCTGGGATGTGGCTGAGGGGACCTGAGTCAGCACACCATCGCTTAGAGTCTAGTCAAGGTGCTGCAGCCACCCGATGCAGGAGCAGCTTCCAGGGGCCCTGTCACCACCAAAGTGTGGCCTGTGCCACCTGAGGTATGCAGGTGCCCAGGAAAAACAAGGGGGGAAGTGTGGGAAGGCCTTTCAAGTTCTATAGTTGGGATATGGGATACATATGACAAAATGTTTGTAGAGACCTGACAATGGTTCTAAAATTTTATATCACTAATAGCAAGCTGTGAAGTTGAGAGAAAATTCTGTCGTCTTAATAATGAAGTTTTTTATAAAATATGCTGGAGAAAAGACTGAATTATCTTTTTCCTCTGTCTACAGAAAATACGTAAAATTATCCTGAGAGGTAATCAAAGGTGACAGAACCAAAAACTATAGGAAGAAAAGGCATTACTGAACACCGATAAATACAAGGTTACACAGGGATCGGGACTTGGTGACATTTGTGGGCTTGTTAGCACTGGAGACTTCAGGCTGCGGCCCCTGAAAAAGACAGACAGGGTTTACCCTCTGGGCCCAGGAATCCTGCCCCAGATACCTACAGCCTGGGGTTCATCGCTGAGGAAGACGGGAGCAGGCAGGGGCCTGTCAAACCAAATGAAATGCATCATACACACATTTATTTTTTCCATGAGCCCGACTTAAACATCATCACGTAGTGTCCTTCCCCATCTCCGAAGACAGAGCTTGTCCCACAAGCACAGCCCACACCGTCTTGGTGGCCCTGCTCCTTTCCAGACTTCTGGTCCTCGCATTTCGGCCTGGAATCCTGACGGACGGACTCGACCTGGCTCCACTCAGGGACGTACTTCACTGCGCCTGTCCGGGGCCCCGGGCAGCCCTGATTTACTGAGGCCAGGCGGTGTCCCGGACTTTCAGAATGCTCACTCTGCTTCCAGACGCGGGATGGCAGGGGCCAGGGGGCTCTTACCACTCACAGAAGGTGTCTGGGATCATGGATGGCGAGTGGATATGCCTCATTTTTGAGAAGCACCTTACCTGAGAAGTTCCAGGGGCCAACTCTGCTTGATTGGCCTCATTTCCCACTGGTGGGACAAGGGTGCTGGGCCAAGATGGAACAGCACCCAGGGGACAGGAGAAAGCCCCATTTTCTGTTGAATAGAGAAGTCAAGAAGAGGGACTCATAAGGAGGGACATGGAAAAGATGCAGACCCCACCCACAGTGGGTGGGGGTGGAGTGTCTACAGTCATGTCTGTCTTATTCAACAAGGAATCTAAATTGATTTTGTTTTCCAAGAAAGAAGAGAAATGCACATTAACTGTGTTGCTCTCTTTGTTTTTCTTCTTCCCTTTTTCAGTTTATCACTGCCCTTACCCACCGCCAGAAAAGCTGCTGATAAACAGGCTTCTGTCTTCTGCCTGACACTGGAAGCAGCAACAGATCCACTGACTTGGTCAAACAATTCTGACTGAACATCACATTGTTTCCCTCCTAAAGAACCAAAATTAGAGCAAAAATAATGTGTCTTAAAGCTTTCTTCTAAACTCAGATCCATGATGTGTTTACACCGTGGATGCAATTGAGTCTCGGACAGATTGGGATTAAAGACAGTGATCATGTAGGGTGTCCCTCTCCACAGTCCCGACAGTCACAGTATCTTTTCGCACGTAGTGTTTGGGGTAGGGAATGTCTATACTCTGATACTGCAAGTTCCACATTTCACTTTTCTGAAGAAATATAGTCTCATAAATCAATGTGGGAAATCTCCCTGGCCTCTGGCACTTCTCACAATGTAATGAATCCATTATAACAGTCAGGATTATTGGGGGCAGGCGACAGAAACAGACACGGTGTGGTAAAGAGAAGAGAATGGATCAATCGGGTATTTAAAAGCCCACAGAACCAGAATCACTGGGCAGATCAGGCTTGGCGCCCAAAGCCGGGCTTCCGAGTGGCCTGCGGAGATCGCCTGCTGCGGCCACAGCAACCTGCAGCTGAGAACCTCCGCGGCTCCCGCAGCGTCCGAGGCCTCCCATGGCCTTTCCTGGTGCCTTCAATGTGGGAATCTTAGGTCCCCCCACCTGCACTTAAGCTCAAAGGGAGCTGGGAGAGCAAGTGTACAGCCTGTTCACTTCAGTGACATTACTGCACACCTTGGCACCATCCAGTGTCATCTCCCACATATAAGAAGGGGTCAGAACCTAGGGAGTTGAAAAGAGCGGAGAATGTCCACCAGCTACAGCATCTGGGATGGCTGAGTGCCACAAACAACCCGCACTCAGCAAGGGCAAGCAGTGTGCAGGCTAGTTCCTCCAACACAGTGCTGGCAGCCCTACGGCCCGTTGGTCTCTGTGCTGCAGCTGGCTGGGCATCGCAAGGGTCAGCAGCAGCCCTGCCCTGTCCCCACTGGGTCCAGTGCAGTGGGGCGACGGGACATCCTGCTGGCATTGCCAGATGTCTCCTGCAGGAACTACTCCTGCCCACCCACCCCCAGATGAGAACCACTGATCTAACTACTGGCTTTACTATGGGGAGGTACCCTGGATGGAAACACTGTTATAGACATATGAGTTAGACTTAATAGGGCCTTAATAACCATATAATCTGATTCCAAAATTCATCTGGAAAAATAACAATAAAGAACAGCCAGACCACCAACTTACACCACACAGCAGAGTAAACTCAAGATGGGTAAAGGACTTAAACATGAACCGTGCCACCATAAAAGTCCTAGAGGAAAACATAGAAAGTAAAATTGCAGATATCCCATGCAGCAAAATTTTCACCAGTACTATTCCAAGGGCAAGGGAAATAAAAGAATAAACTAAACATCAAACTAAACAACTTCTGCTCAGTAAAAGAAAGCATCAAGATGAAAATGGAACCAACTGTATGGGAAAACATAATTGCCAATGATACCTCAGACAAGGGTTTGATCCCCAAAATATATAAAGAACTTCTATGACTCAACACCAGGGAGACTGAGAGCCCAATTAAAAAATGGGCAAAGGACCAGAACAGGCAGTTCTCTGAGGAGGACATACAAAGAGCCCATAGGCATATGAAAGGATGCTCAACATCACTAGCCATCAGAGAGACGCAAATTAAAACCCTGATGAGATACCACCTCACACCTGTCAGAATGGCCATCATCAGCAAATCAACAAACAACAAGTGCTGGTGAGGATGTGGAGAAAAGGAAACCCTGGTGCACTGTTGGTGGGAACGCAGACTGGTGCAGCCACTATGGAAAACAGTATGGAACTTCCTCAAAAAACTAAGAATAGAACTGCCTTTTGATCCAGTGACTCCAATGCTAGGATTATACCTGGAAAACCCCGAAACACCAATTCAGAAGAACCTATGCAACCCTGTGTTCATAGCAGCGCTACTTACAATAGCCAAGTGCTGGAAACAGCCTAAATGCCCTTTAGTGGATGAGCAGATCAAAAAACTGTGGAACATTTACACACTGGAAAATAGGCAGCAGAATAAAGGAACTCCTCCTACCTTTTTTGACAACATGGATGGAACTGGAGAGTATTATGCTTAGTGAAATAAACCAGGCAGTGAAAGACAAATACCATATGATCTCATCTAATACAGGAAACTAAGGAACACCACAAACAAACAAGCAAAATGGATCCAGAGGCATAGAAACAAGGGACAGATTGAGGGGAGGGTGGAGACAGGGGAAAGAAGGGGAAAGGTTTAGTCAAGGAACAAGTATAAATGACCTGCGGACATGGACAACAGGGTGGGGATTGACCCAGGGGGGTGGGGCAGGGCAGGCAGGGGAGAGCAATGGGGGGAAAGTGGGACAATTGTAATAGAACAACTTAAAAAAGGAAATTAAAAAAAATAAAGAACAGCCAGGAAAATCCTAAAAGTGCATCCTATTAAAGTAGGACGTGGTACATCACCAGCCACCACATATCCTAAAGCTTGAGCCTCCACAGCGTTGGGCGGGACGGAGAGAGCAAGTGCCCACAGCGCCCTCCTGCAGCTCCAGCTGGCCGTCCCCAGGCTCCTCTCTGGTCTAGGCAGTGCCTGCCCTCTTGGTCCAACCCTCCCTGACAGTTTCCCTTGGCTGACAGAACATTCCAGGGCTTTTCCTCAGCCTGAGAGCTGGTCCCTACTTGACCCCTGACCTCTTCCTGGTAGGTACCTCTTCCCTGTGCGCTCTCACCTGCTGGCTTGCCCACGTCATCAGCCTTGCCCAGGACCCGCTGCCCAGTGGGCATCTCCTGGGGGTCAGCCAACAGTCTCAGCTTCATCCCCCAGGCTGATCCCACCCGCCACCCCTGTCCCCCCACACCCACAGCCTCCCACCTTTCTGGTGATTCAAGCCCAGTTCTACAGTTATTCCAGATTCCTCTCTCACCCCACTTCCCATCCAGTATGTCATTCCTGTGTCTGGCCATTTCTCACTTCTGTCTCTGCTGCCCATCAACCAGTCTCCTACTCCAGCTCTGTCCCCTTTGAGCAGGTTCCAGGTTGACCATGTCACACCACTGTTCAAAGCATCTCAAAAGCTCCCCTTTCTACTCAGGGAAACCCAACATTCTTAAAATGGCTTTTAAGGCCCTGCAATCTGGACCCCACCCCCTTTTTCTTTAAAGATTTTTTTATTTATTTACTACTTTTAGAGAGACGGGCAGGGAGAGAGGGTGAGAGCCATCCATGTATGGTTGTCTTTCACCTGCCTCCAGCTACAGACCTGGTTGGAGACCTGGCTTATAACCTGGTAATGTGCCCTGGCTGGGAATCAACCAGCATACCTTTGGGTTCGCAGGCCAGTACCTATCCACTGAGCCATCAGCCAGGGCTTGGACCCCCTTTTGCTCTCTGACTTCATCTCCTAATGTTCACTACAACCCCTTTAACCCTCTCACTCCTCCAGCCCCAGCCTCCTGGGCCCTTGGTGGTTACTGAAACACTCCAACCACAGGGCCTTTGCAGGGACTTTGCTGACACCTTCCCCCTGCTAAGTACATGGCCAGTTCCCACACCTGCTCACCGGTCACGGCCTCCTTGACACTTCCCTGACCACCCCTCTGGCAACAGCACCCCACTCTGCACCCGTTGCCCTACACTACAATGGCTCTTGTCCCTAATACACACCTCCTAGGTACCATGTGTGGATTATGCTTCCTCTTATAATAACTTATGTATTGTGTTTGTTCTTCCTTGACCACCTCCACAAGTTCCTAGTAGAGTTGCAGGCATACAATAGATTCCCAATAAATGTTTGTTAATCTGTATTGGGTTTAATATATGATAAAGGCATTTCCATCAACAGGGAGACGGTGGTGGAAAGTCAAGTCAGATTTTGTACTTCTGAGATGAAAATAAACAGGAAAAACAAAATGTTCATCTTCTTTCTTTACCAAATGTCAGTATCTGGACATCAGTTCCCCAGGGGCAGGTCTTCTCCAGGGAAGGCGCCTGCAGCCCTGCTTGGGAGAGAGGGGGGACGGGGCCGTAGGACGCTGCTACTGCTCGGGGGAGATGTTCTATCACTTAGATAAATAAAAACTTAGTTTGTGAAATCAGCACTTCTCTGCTTCCAACATGTAGAGAGTGTTGCTATACTTCATTTAGAATTCTGTCTCATCTTTGGTTTGCAGACTTTCACAGAAACCCTGTTTTCAGTCCTTGGGCTCCCCCTCCCCCATGCCCAAGTGCCTGCCTGGGGGGGTACCAGTTCAAAGCCTCTGCAGGCCACGCTGCTTCAGGAGGACTTCTTAGTGGTCTGTGCAGAGCAGGGGGTGCTGGGGAAAAGGGGAGGCGGGGAAGCCCTGAGGCTCCAACCACATCATTTGCAGACATCCAAGAAGCCAACATTTTCAGCCCTCAAGGCCCTTTCCATGTAAGTCGCAAATTTCAGAAACCACAAAAGAAGAGGGATAAAACTGGCCCTACAGAAATAAAAAACAAAATGAGCAAAAATCTACATACTAATAACAGGGGCGGGGGGGGTGGAGGGGGTGGGGGGGTGGGGGGGTGGAATATTTGCAACACATGACAAAGAACTAATTTCTAACTTGTAACTCGGTAAGAAAAAGAGCATCAGCGCAGAGACTTATGAACCAGGGACACAGCCATACGCAGAGATTATAGCAGGAGAAATAAACACAACTTTGAAAATGTTGAAAATGTTTAACACAGCTTACGAGAAATGCAGAATATTTTTTTCTGAAGACAAAAATACTAACATTTAAAATGTATACGTCCTGGAGACAGTGTGGTAATACAATCACCATATGATCCAGCAATTCCACTTCTAGGTGCAACCCCACAAGAATTGAAAGCAGAGGTTCAGGTATTTTTCCATCAATGTTCATAGTGGCATTATCCACAATTGCCAAAAATCCAAATAACCCAACTAACTGTCCATTCACAGGTGAATAATGGACACACAACATGTGGTCTATTTATACGGTGGAATATTATTCAGCCTTAAAAAAAAGAACTAGACGAATGAAATTCAGACACACGCTATAACATGGATGAACCTTGAGGACATTTGGTTAAGTGAAACAAGTCAGTCAGAAAAGACAAATATTGTATGATTCCACTTGTAGGAAATACCTAGAGTAGTCCAATTTATAGAGACAACAATGAACGGTGGTTGCCAGGAATGGAGGCGCTGGGAAGGGAAGGAGAGGGAATGGAAGGTTAGCGTTTCATGGGGACAGAGTTTCACTTTGGGGAGATGAAGAAATTCTGGATCTGGAGGGTGGTGATGGTTACACAACAACGTGAAAGAACGTAGTTAGTGCCACTGAAGCAGACACTTAGAAATGTTTAAAATGATATATTTTATGTCCATTCACCACAACAAAATTAAATTGTATGTGTGCGTGTATGTGTGTGTGTGTAATTTTATCCAGTAACAAAAAAAAAAAAAAACAATCAGTTCTTGAGTGGTTCCTACCACTCAGGTTGTGCCAATCCCACCACAATGAGCAGATCTGGGAATTACCCCACAGACATGCCCGTGTGCCCAGGTGCCCATGTGCACTACTCATTGCAGCTGTGCTTCAGATGCCACCTGTGGGCAGCAGCTCAAAGGCTCATCAGCAGAGGGCTGTTTAAATAAATTCAGTAAACCAGCAATCAAAGAATAAGTAACATCTTTATAGCTGATGCCAGGCCTTGTTCTCAGGGTTTTACATAAATTCACTTACTTCTCACAATTGTTCACGGCAGGGCTCCCAAGTTAGGCAACCTTCGGACAATGGAGCCATCACCACAGAGGCAGAGTTCTGTCATGTTGAGCTGCTTCGTCCCATGGAAAGATCAGGGTACATTCCCAGCGCACCTGTGCGTAAAGCCAGAGGGCGCGGACATGTGTTTGCTGGAGCACATCTTTAGTCTTTCCTGTTAATCTCCTAACTGTGATGAGTTAGAAGGGAAACATACCTTTGGCTTACCTTTGGTACAGCTGATGTATGCAAAAAACCTTTGTCATCATCAGTGAACCAGATGCATGTTGTCTGTTCTGAGCGAGGCCTACTGCTTGCGAGTAATGCTGTGAAGCAAGGGAGGTCTGACCATCCGGAGTAACTGAAGAGACATCTGCACTGGTATTGCCTACCATTTCATCAGCACAGTGGCATTTTATAGTTTATCCACAGGACTTAGGTTCTGGCATTGGGCACGGAGGTTTCTGTGTTGGATCGGTGCACCTGCAGACAAGGGGGTGACCCAAGGACCGCGGCTTTGCAAGCACCTCCAGCTGCAGCAGCGTGTGGGCCATGACCCCGGGTTCCTAAATGGAAACCCGCCTGGCCTCTACACCAACTACTCATCACTTTCCTGCTCTATCGAGGGCCCTCTCTGCCTCTGGGGGTGCTCAGGCCACAATTACTACAGGCTTCTTTTCCTATCTCCCATCCCAGTCCTTGGGGCTGAGGAGTCAAACCTCTGAACTTTTTTTTTTCTTAAATGTTTTTTATTTACGTGTCCTTAGAGGGAGAGAAAGAGAGGGAGAGAAACATCAATGTGTGGTTGCCTCTTGCGCACCCCCAACTGGGGACCTGGCCGGCAACCCAGGCACGTGTCTGGACTGGGAACCAAACTGGGACTCTGGTTCACAGGCAGGCGTTCAATCCACTGAGCCGCACCACCCAGGGCTGAACTTGCTTTTCTCTCAGAACTTGGCAGGGACCAGATTCATTTTCTGTAGAAAATGAAAACATGGTCAGAGGTCTTTATATGCATTTCTGCATCCTGCCTTGCTGTACACACACACACACACACACACACACGCACAGACGGGTGTCTCTGGTTTCCCAGGCCCAGCCCCACAGTGGGCTCCTTTATCTGGGCCTCCGAGGGCTGGGTGCCCCTCTGCTCCAATGCTGACGCCCACCCATCTGCCTTGTCAGCTGGCTGACCAAGGCCAGTGCTAGTCCTGGGAAACTTTGTAGTTTTATCATAGCTTCCGTTGGTCCTCAGACTCAACCCATGGCCTCCTCAGGGTCTTTTTTCACACCCATGAGTCATCGGACTGAAACAGAAATGCCTTATTAGCAGATCAATCTTCCAGACAGCACTGAAAGGTGGGAAAAGATCTATAAAATTCCGTCCTTGAAGAGCCCAGGAGAGGCTTCCCCTCTACCTTGTAAAACCTCAGGTCCCAGCCAGAGTGGGCAGAGGCTGTTGTCATCAGGATAGTGGTCTGGGGGCTAAGACTTTATTCCCTCCCTGCTGAGCTCCCGCCCCTGGGCTGAGACAGTTCCAGAAAGTTCAGGCTTGGGTCCCCCAGCTTCAGGCACCTGTGAGTGGAGTCCTTGCCATGGCTGGTCCTGCACAGAGTGCCCCCTACCCTCTCTCTGATCTTGGAGGTGATTCAGCTCAGGGTGCCATGGCAGGGGGTGCTCCGTGGGACTCTGTCACCCCAAAGTCACTGGCTGGCAAAGTGCCAGGGACAGCACCTCTTCCTTGCATTCCTGGGAATGGGGTGTGGCAGGCCCTGTCACCCCAGGGAGGCCGGCCAGCAGAGGCCACCGGCCTGGGGCACCCAGAATTGTTTGGCAGATGTACTGGGGCAGTCTTGCACACCAGGGCGGGTCTGCCTCTGCCTCACTCAAATTCTGGGCAGATTCCTTCTCACATTCCTCATTTCCCCACCCAGCCAGCCGCTCCATCTGTAGCCTGAGGAGGTGGTTGGCTTAGAACGAAAATATTGGGGAAAACTGGCGCTGGATCCTGTCACTCAGCCTCGCTGCACCCACCCCGTAGGTTACAGGTCACTTCAGTGAGGCCTGATGGTGTTGGGGCAACCACTGTTGTGAGCAGACAGGCTACAAGATTCCCCTGGTCCCACTGTGGGCCTCAGGGCTTGGCTTGAAGCCTGTCGCGGAAGGGGGTCAGGGGAGTGAGCCCCAACGTACTGGAAACATGTCTGCAGCCTCGCAGGGCTCACTGGCCACTGAAAGGCACAGCTGAAGGTTAGGGATGGATTCCACTTTGGGTCCCTACACTTGGGGCAAGGGATTCTGCTTTGTTAACGTGACACCTCCCTACCTTGTTTGAAATGGAGATGATTATTTCAATGCTTCATCTGAAACTCTAATAAAAATAAATGTGTTAAAACCCCTTAACCCTAAAATAGAGGCCAAGAGGATGAACTGAATAATTTGCTCTTGCATCTTTCCTATCCCCTACCCGCCTCCACTTCCTGCCTTAATCTGGCCAGGCCTCCTGGCCTCCCTGACCCGCCTGCTGCCTGAAGCCCAGCCCCTCAGCCTGACACAGGGAAGGGGGCTGCCCAGGCCAGGCCAGGGTGGCCATAGCCACCCCCCTCTCAACTGGGGCATCCAAGGGTATCAGAGGCCAACCTACTGGGGTCCGACCACAGGCTGACGGGGCCTGTTGGCCTGGTCCCCGCTGAGGGGTGGGGGAGCACTTCCACTTCCGGAGGCCTGGAGTCCCCCAGCACAGCTGCCTGGCAATTACCCCATTAACTTGATCAGAGGACAGAACTGCCGCTCCTCACCCTAGTAAGCCTGCCAACCTCCAACTTAAAACACTGCTGGTTCTGTACCTGAGCCCCTGGCTGGGGTGCTGCCACCTGCCTGGCTCCCTCAGGGTCACTGGGCCTGTTAAGGACCCGCTCTGGGCCAGGGCCCACAGGAGCCCCTGTGAAATGCCTGGCTCCTGCCCCGTGGTCAGTGCTGACCCTGTTTCAGGGTCAAATTCACACACAACTTAAGGAAGCTGTAGTGTCAGGCAGAATGGGCTAGGGTTTTCATGACTAGGAGACCCATGGTGGGTTGTGGGGCCCCTCCTAACGTCCTGGTCTCACTCGCTGCTCAGTGGAACTGTTACCTTGCCGGCAATCAGGCTTGTTCCCACCACACCTACGCTCAGCCTAGCCGCAGCTCACGCCTTCATGGCTGCTCGGACAGCTGGCGGACGGACCACGGAGGCCACCAAGACATTCTTGGAGGGTGGGATCATCCGCGAGAAACAATGCTGCTAAGAAAGTGTGCCAGGCTCCCATTCGGACCAGTCTCCGTGGCCATGGGGACTTTAAGTGCAGCAGAAGGAAGTTCAGGTTCCACACCTTCCAAAGCAGTTGTGACCTGGCCCATCCTTGCAGCAGATTGGATCAGGAGCTTGGCTGGCTGAGTGACAAGGGTAGTTTATTGCTGAATGAAAGACCCATACCCTCATGTGTACTGGGGTGGGAAGGAAAACCAAAGAGTCCTGTGGATCCACCTTATATCCTATTACTTAATACATGACTGAGGGGATGGAATCGAATCTGTCTGGGAAGGGCAGGCGGCCCCTTTGGCTCGCTGCGCCCTCAGGGCAGAAAGCCCACCCCCCAGCCCTGAGCTCCCCGGGGCCCACGGCCTCCCTCGCCCGCAGTTGCAGAAGCACCGAGGCAGGGACAGCGTCTCGACTCACAACCTACCAGAGCCCAGGTAGTCAGATCTTTCAGGTGTTTTTAAACATGAAAAATTTACAAAAGGGAGAGTTCATCTTAGCTGTCTCCTTACTGATTCGCGGCCGCTCCGACTCCAGCAGCTTCGGCCAGGCCCAGGCACCGCCCCTC
>PVIW01010918.1:0-40926 GCA_004026585.1 Noctilio leporinus | reverse complement strand
TCAGGACAGCCCCCAGCACTTCTGCAAGGCAGCCCGCAACTTTGCCGGTCCCTGTGACGACTGGCCCCACCCCTGCAGTTCCGGGAGGAGGCCGGGCCTGTCAGTCAACACTGTCCGGGGTCCGCCTACACTGTCCCGCCCTTCCGGGACGAGCACCCCGCCTCCAAGCCAATCAGCTCTCCGCAGAGTCTTTTACGCGACCTCTGTGATGAGCCCCTCCCAGGCGTGGGCGGTGCGGCCTTTGTCTCCGGCAATGGCGGGTCTCCCGCCACAAGTTCCCGGCTTGCTGGCTCTCCGGCTGGCCTTTTAGATTTTCCTGCAGAGCCTGGGGGCCTGCGCGGCCGCGCCGGGCTGGGCCTCCCCCCTCGCAGGGGCCTCTAGCTGCTGCTTCCCCAGCGGCCCAGCAGCTCTGCCTTTCGGCCCTCTTGCCGCCCCGGCCGGTGCACTTCCCGCTCCCCTGCTCCGGCTTCCCACAGGACTCTTCTCCTCCGCCTCTAGCCGCGCGCGCCACGAAACCTCCTCTTCCTGTTGCCGGGGTGTGTCTCTCACACAGTCCCTCCCCTGCAAGAGTTCAATTCCGCGTTCCCTACGGCGTTCGCCCTCGCCGCCCGCACTTCACTGCTGAGACTTCCAGTCGCCAGGGAGCCTGAAACTGGCCCCGGTAAAACGCGCCCCTCTGGGCAGAGCCGCCCCTGCCCAGAGCCGACCTCGGCCCGCCGGCCGGTCGGTCGGGAACACCTCACCTACTGTCCTGCTGGCCTCCTCTGCCTCTGGGCTCTGCTCCCCTGTGTCCAGATGCTGCCTGTTCCAATCCCCAGGGTCCTGAAGACATCTCACGCTCCTTATCCTGTCCTCTAGCTGCTTTGGTACTCGAGAACACCGTCAGCACTGCTCTCTACTCTGTCGCCATCTTCCCTCCTGAAGTTTTTATTTTAAATTATATTTTATTAATTATGATTATGCTATTGCAATTGTCCTAATTTTTTCCCCTTTGACCCCCTCCACCTGTCATGGTAGTCTTGCTTAGAGAAATCATATCCAGAGGCCACTGTGGAATCAAGCCATGAGTTAATTGGGGGAAGGAAAGCGGGGTTAAGGGAAGAGATTTTCAGAGAAGTCATCTTCTACTTGATGTCACCAGACTGGGTTTTATCTTAGCTGTTACATGCAGTTACACAGGTACACACTTCAAAGGAAAATTAATTCATAAACAAAAAGTCAATTAATACAAAGGAGCTAAGTAGGATTATGTATGAAGCCATTTGCTTTATTACCACCTCACCAAGGATCTCCAGATGAGTTAACGTCATTAGCTTATTCCCAAGAGTTTCCCAGGCAGGTTCCATTATCACCTTTTGGCCAGGCTAGGTATGTAAACATTGACTGTTACGGTTTTAACTAAAGTGTAGATAAAATCAAAAGTCCAAAGAGATATGTGCTATCTCCATGTTAGCTACCCCCATATCCTGTCACCACCCAGCACCTCCTACTTCCTTAAGCAGTCTCCACATCATTGTTCATGTCCAAGGGTCATGCATATAAGTTACTTGGCTACTCCATTTTCTATACTGTATTTTACATCCCAAATAAGTAACTACTTATTTGTACTTCTTTATCCCCTCATTCCTCCGAGCCCCCTCCCATTTGGCAACCGTCAAAATGCTTTCTGTATCCGTGATTCTGTTTCTTCTTGTTTGCTTAGTTCGTTTTTAAGTTTCAATTATTGATAGATATATTTTTTTTGCCATTTTATTGTTGACAGTTTTGACTTTTTCTTAAAAAGTCCCTTTAACATTTCATATAATAGTTTGGGAGGATGTAGTCAAGATGGAGCATAGGCAGATGTCGCTCACCTCTTTGCGTAACCACATCAAAATTACAACTAAAATATTGAACAACCAAAGGCCAGAACCATTAGAAATTGAGTTGAATGGAAGTTGGACAACTATGGAATTAAAGAAGTCAAATCCATCAAGAAGGGTAGGAGAGGTGCAGATGTGGAATAGGCTCGTCTCTTACCCACGTGGGATGGATAAAAATTAGGAAGGGATATCTCAGTAGCTAGGAGTCCCAGCCCCACACCAGGCCCCCCTCGGTCCAGGGTTCCATATAATTTTCCATAACTTCTGACTGCAAAAACCAACAGGGACTGAGTCAGTGGAAGAAACTGCATGAACCCCAAACAGTTCCACTTAAAGAACCCACACAAACTCACCTACTCAGACTCATTCTCTCTGAGCTCCAGCACTGGAGCAGCAGTTTGAAAGGTACCAGTGGTAATCAGGGAGAAACTGAAGTATTTGGCATAAGGGAGAGCAGAGGCCATTGTCTCTTTTCTAAACTCTCTTTACAGAGCTGGAAACCTGGTACAATATCTGAGATCCTATCAACCTGGCTAACACTGTTGACCTGATTTGGAGATCCCCAAAGACTCTGCCACACTCAACTTATGGGACACCCAAGCTGCCTTTCCATACAAATGGCTGGTCTTGGCTCAGACTTCACAACTTCCTAAATCCTATAAAACAAAGAACAACTGGTCTCTGAATACTAGGCCCAGCATAAGCAGCAGCCAGCTTAGACTCACAGTTTCACTTTGTCTGAGAATCTCTATACCCAGCACAAGTAGAAGTCATCTCAGAATGCTTTATAACTCTGGCAGGGTGCCTTGGAAAAAACAGAGGTGGTATTTGAACTTGGCCTGCATCACACAGGAAACCCCAGGGCCAACACACCCAGTGGATAGCTACAGACCGTGTTTGAGCACCACTACCCTGCCCCGCACAGCTGATGCTCCACAGAGGGCATAGGTTAGTGGTCAGTAATCATAGATAGTCCTGACAGCTGACTGGCCTGTGTAAATCCTTCCCTTTGATCTGCCAACAGCAATAAAAGGCTCAACTACAAGAAGAGTGTACTCAGCCCAAATGAAGGGTGCACATTGAGTATCCAGCTTGGGTGACAGGGAAAGCTGTGCCATTGGAACCT
The DNA here is from genome assembly GCA_004026585.1 of Noctilio leporinus. Taxonomy (NCBI): domain Eukaryota; kingdom Metazoa; phylum Chordata; class Mammalia; order Chiroptera; family Noctilionidae; genus Noctilio; species Noctilio leporinus. The sequence continues at coordinate 37,938 of PVIW01010918.1, read as the reverse complement.
ATAGGACACCTACTACATTAGGCCATATTACAAAGACACAGAGTCAAAGCAGCTCTACCCAGTGCACAGAAACAAATACATGGAGGCTGCCAAAATGAGAAGGCAAAGAAATATCACTCAAATGAGAACAGAATCAAACTCCCAGAAAAGAACTAAATGAAATGAAGATAGCCAACTTATCATATGCAGAGTTCAAAACACTGGGGATCAGGATGCTCAGAGAAATGATTTGAGTTCAGCGACAAAATAAGGGAAGAAGTAAAGGTTTTCTAAAGTGAAATTAAAAAAATATACAGGGAACCAACAGCAATGGGAAGGAAGCTGGGATTCAGATCAATGATTTGGAACAAAAAGAAGAAATAATCGTTCACCTAGAACATAAGAAACAAGCATTGAAAAAAAACGAGGAGAGGATTAGAACCTCTGGGACAACTTTAAACATACCAACATCCAAATTATAGGAGTGCTGAAAGAGGAAGAGCAAGAAGTTGAAAACTTAGTTTAAAAAGTAATGAAAGAAAACTTTGCTAATTTGGCAAAGGAAATAGGCATACAAGTCCAGGAAGCAGAGTCCCAAGCAAGTTAGAGACAAAGGAGACCACACCAAGACACATCATAATCAAAATGCCAAAGGTTAAAAATAGAGAATCTTAAAATCATCAAGAGAAAAGCAGAGTTACACACAAAGGAGTTCTCATAAGACTATAACTGATTTCTCAGAAGAAATTTTGTAGGTAAAATATTTAAATATTTAAAGTGATGAAAAGCAACAACCTAAAACCAAGATTACTCTATCCAGCAAAGCTATCATTTAGAATGGAAAAGCAGATCAAGTGCTTCCCAGACAAAATAAAGCTAAAGGAGTTCATTATCACCAAGCCATTATTATATGAAATGTTAAAGGGACATATTTGTGAAAAAGAAAAGCTCAATGCTGTGAATAAAACATGCCAACAAACTCACAACTATCAACAGATGAATCTAAAAAACAAACAAACAAAAAGCAAACTGAGCAAACAATGAGAACAGGAACAGAATCAAATGTTGGGGATCATTTGGAGGGTCATCAGCTGGGAAGGGGAAGTGGTGAAAGGAGGAAGTGGTGCATGGATCAAGACGTGTAATTGGTAGGGACAAAATAGGTGAATGTTAAGAATAGTAAAGGAAAAAATGAAGTCAGAGAACTTACATGCACAACCTATATTGACATGAACAAAAGGGAGCGTTGCTGGAGGGAAGAGGGTATCAGGTGGAGGAGGGCAAAGGGAAAAAATTGGGACAACTGTAACAGCATAATCAATCAAATATACTTCAAAATAATGGTTTGGTGATGATGAACTTCTTTAGTTTTTTCTTGTCTGGGAAGATACTAATCTGTCCTTCAATTTTAAATGATATCTTTTTTGGGTAGAGCAATCCTGGTGGTAGGTACCTGCTTTTCATGACTTTGATATTTCTTGCCCATTCCTTCTAGCATGCAAAGTTTCTTTTGAGAAATCAGCTGACAGTCTTATAGGAACTTCCCTGTAAGTAATTCTGCTTTTCTCTTGATGATTTTAAAATTCTCTCTTGATCTTTAACTTTTGGCATTTTAATTATGATGTGTCTTGAAATGGGCCTCTTTGCAGCCAAATTATTTGGATCTCTCTGCACTTCCTGGACTTGCATGTTTATTTCTTTTACCAAATTTGGAAGTTTTCTTTCACTGTTCTTTCAAATAGATTTCCAATTTCTTGCTCTTTTTCTTCTCTTTCTGGCATTTCTGTGATGCAAATGTTAGAATGCTTGAAGTTGTCCCAGAGACTGCTTACACTATCCTCATTTTTTTTTTTTTTTTTTTTTTTTGATTCTCTTTCTTATTATTGTTCTGATTGGTTGCTTTTTGCTTCCTTATGTTCCAAATCATTGATTTGAGTCTTGGATTCATCCACTCTACTGTTGTTTCCCTGTAAATCGTTCCTTATTCAATTAGTGTGTCCTTTGTTTTTGACTGGATCTATTTTATGCTATTGAGGTCTTCTTCACCAAGTTCCTTGAGCATCCTTATAACAAGTATTTTGAACACTACATCTGAAAGATTGCAGCATACAGAGGTGCATTCTTCATGTAGGCTGAGTACACCCTGCTTTTGTAGTTGAGCCTTGTTACTGTTGGCAGATCAATGGGATGAATTTACCCAAGCCAGTCAGATTTGAGGACTGGCTCTGAGCACTGACCACCAACTTCCACCCTCTGTGGAGGATCAGCTGTGCTGGAGCATGGTGGTGGTACTCTGACATGGTCTGTAGCTGTCACTGGATGAACAAGCTCTGGGGTTTCCTAGGTGGTGCAGGCAAAGGTAAACCCTGACCTGTGCTCTATTCAGGGCAACCCTGCCTGAGTTGTAAAGAAATCTGAGACAGCTTCTACTTGTGCTGAGTTTAGAGATTCCCAGGTGAAGTGAAGCTCTTAATCTAGGCTGGCTGCTGCTAGTCCTGGTCCTGGGGCTAACTCAGAAAGAGGTATAGGGGCTAGGGGCTCACTAAGGCTGGCTCTTGCTTATTTGATAGGATTTAGAAAGTTGCAAAGCTTGAGCCAAGACACAGTTAACAATTAGAATGTTCCTGTAAATTGGGTCAGATGGACCCTCAGGGGATCTCCAGGGTGAGGTAAACAGTGTTAGCCAGGTTGATGGAGTCTTAGATAAGGCACTGGTTTGCTGGCTTTGTGGCTCTGTGGAGGGAGGGGTCTGAAAAAGGACAATGGCCTTTGTCAGTCTTTCTGTCTGGGTGAAAGCTAGCCTTCAGTTCCTCCCTGTATGCTACTGGTGCTTTTCAAGGTGCTACTCCAGTGCTGACTCTCAGAGAGCATAAATCTGAGTAGTTGAGTCTCTGTAGATTCTTTAAGGGAACTGTTTGGGGCTCCAGAAATTTCTTCCACTGACTCAATTCCTGCTGGTTTTTGCAGTCAGAGTTATGGAAACCCATGTTCCTATCACTGGAACCCTGGGCTGGGAGGCCTGGTATTGGGCTCCTTGATCTTGAGATATCCTTCACTAATTTTCATCTACCACATGTGAGTGAGACAGCAGCCTGTTCCATTTCTGTACCCTTCTACCTGTTTCAATGGATGTGGCTAGTTTAATTCCATAGTTGTCCAACTTTCATTCAAATCAATTTCTGATGGTTCTGGCTGATGGTTTTTCTATATTTTAGTTGTAATGTTGATGTGGTTGTACAAGGAGGCAAGCTGTATTTACCTCTGCTGTCATCTTGACTGGAAATCAAAATTCATTTCTTAAGGCTTGGGATTTTGATATCTAAAAATTGGACCAATGGCAATGCTGCATTTGTATTAAAAAAGCTAATAAAACTTAATCTGCACTTTAAGGTGTAAGTTTTACTCTGCCTAAATTCATAAGCAGTGCAGCCATTAACTATAATTTATTTATACAATTCTGGAAAAGTATATAATATTTTTAAAAGTCTGTATCTTTTGGAGCTGTGTAAATCTTTTCAGAATGCCATTTAATTTTTTTTTAAACAAAATCCTCCCTCAAAACAGCATTTTCAATGATTATGAATATTGTTTCTATGTATTCATGTATTCCCTATATATGAATGCAACAGGGATCCCCCAAATCCCTCACAGTTTATGGGTTAGGAAATCGGGGATAGGACTCGTGGAGCATAGACATTTTCCCTGAGAGATGCCTTTGCATATTTATGGCTGATAGCTAGTTTTTTAGTTATGCAAATGACTATGGCCAAACCTACGCATCAAGGACATGGAGGGGGTGGAGTCTGACACAGAATGGTGAGGAAAATGCTTACTGGCCTGTGCAAGATTTCACAGTGGCTACTATTGGTAATCCTACCCATTGCATCACAGGCTGCCATCAAGGTTTAAAATAAGGCAGCAGCCATTTGCACAAAGAGAAAACCATGAGGTCTGAAAAGGGGTAAAGATCTGGAGTCATGAGGATTGTAAGGAGGTAGAGAGAACCATGGGGTTTTGAAAGGGTGTAGAGCTATCCAGTCTGAAAGAAAGAAGGCCATGCATCCTAGGCTAGTAAGAAAGCATGCCCGCTGCTGCTTTAATTGTTCCCACTCCAACCAGGAAGCCACTGGGGACTTCGCCTGGCAGACCTGGATTCTATCTGGACTCAGAACTTGGGACATATGAAAAGGAATTAACCATGATAATAGGCTTTCCCGGCCCATTATCATGGAGGTTGATGACATCATACCTCACTTCCTGAAGGGAGAGCTGTCAGAAGGAATGGGGAACTTCTGGGCATGCTTTTGGCTTCTAGCCTTTCCTGGAGTAGGGGAAGTGCTGGGTCTTATGGGAGAACAGAGCTCTGCTCTGAAATGCTCCCAGTCCCCCCTGCCCCACCCCTAGGTTGGAACATTGTAAATAAAGACCTGCTTTCCTCAACACTAATTGTTAGGTTTTACACTGAGGCGCCATGTGAGCAAACCCCACTTTGCTCAGTAACATAAACGTGTCATTGCCTCACCAAAAAAAATAGAACTCATGTTAAAGTAAAGTCTGTTCTTGATTTAAAAGAAATAAGGATGGCCTTGAACTTTTCAAGAGGAACAGCAAACAGGAGAAGGTAATGGAGTGATTGATCTCTTCAGAATGCTCAGGGAACATTATTCCAACCTGGATATCTATGGCTGGTCAAGTAATCATTTAAGTATAGGATAGCATAGAGATGGGTATCCATTAACTTGTTCAAAAAAGTACTGGGAGTTGTCAAGGCAGAGAAGAGAGTGTTTGCAAGGGCGGAAAGTAATTTGCTGCCTGCTTAAGACTAGGACTGAGAGAAAGAAGAGGAGAGAAAGGGAGAGAAGTTTGAACCCCAGGCTTAAGACTTTCCAAAAACAAAATATACAGTAAAGGATGGACCAGATGAGGAAGGGGTACACTTCTTTTAGATCCTCCTTCTGTGTGTCTCTCTTTTCTTCCATCAAATTATTTATTGTCTGATTTTCTCCTCGGAGCACTGCACCTCCACAGCATTCCATACAGGCGCCCCCCCCCGCCCCCCCACCCCCACCTCGCACCTCTTGTCCACCCTCCCCACCAGCACCCTCCTCCTTTCGGCCAAGGATTGATTGGCCTCTTGGCTACTTGGCCTCACACAGCGCCAGCCCCTCTGCATGTAAGGCAAGGAAGGTCGATCTGCAGCGTGGGGCTGCAGCAAACTCCTGGGTGATGGCGGCCGCCAGAACAAGCGTTAAGCGGCCCGAGAATGCCTTCATGATGTGTTCCGAGGGCAGTGGTGCAAGATGCCCCAAGAGAAGCCTGAAACGCGCACAACTCGGAGATCAGTAATCGTCCGGGCTCCAACAGGAAACTTTCATCAAAGGAGATGTGGCCATTCAAGGGGCTGCCAGTGCTGCAATTATAAATACCAGCACTCGCAGAAAACCAAGATGCTTATGAAAGAGCACACTCTGTCGCGGGGGCTGCTGTCCCCCAGAGGCAACAATATGGTGAGCGGGGGGTGAGCTCGGCACCAGCCTTGGCTCCGGGTGCAGCAGAGCATGAAATGCACACAGTTTTGGCTGGACCAATGGCAGCTATAGCGTGATGCAGGACCCCTGGCTTGCCTAGGACTGGGCCACAACCTACACTCCTACCAACTGAGCACCACAGTACATCTCCATGATTAGCTCACAGACCTACATGAAGGGCTGGCCCACCTACAGCATGTCCTACTGGCAGTAGGGCACCCTTGGCATGGTGCTTGGCTCCATGGACTTGGTGGTTAAGTCTGAGGCCAGCTCCGGCCCCACTATGGTTACCTCTTCCAGGGTACCCTGCCAGGCTGGGATCCTCCAAGGGGATCAACTCCCAGGGGACTTCACTGGTCTCAGCACTACCAGAGAAGCCAGAGCCCCACAAGCCCATCAGGAGCACAATGCACCTCTGGCACATGTGAGGGCCAGAAAATGAACTAGAGGGTAGGATTTTCAAAGATCAACAAAAGGAAATGGGAGAGTTAGAAACAGCATGGAGGAAAACCAGGTATGCCCACAACAGACAAGAAACTCATCATCACAACAAATAATATCTGTCTGCAAAAGAGAACACAGGAAGGAACAGAGCAAGGACTGTAGGCCAGGTACAGAAGGTGGAAAGCTAAGGTGCCTAGCAATGGGCAATATTGGGAAAATAAGGACTTCATCCCCAGGGTGACCTTTTCTCCCCTAGCATATTGCAGGTCATAGCAGTTTAGGTCTCCTGACCTTTCATATTGCTGGTCATGTGTTTGGGACAACCCCCCCTTCCTTTTCTCCCCTGACATGTTGTTAGTAATGAAGATTAGACCCCTTTGATGAACAAAGAAGGGGGTGGAGAACAGCCCTTTAATCATTATATCCCCAGGACAATGATGTTCTGCTCCACATCAAATACATCTGGGCCTCAGTTGTGTTTTATCTCCAGGCCCAGAAAAGCAGCAAAACCAGACGGGATACCAGGGCTGCCTTGGGACCAGCTGCATGGAGTAATAACCCTTGCCCTGGCACTGACCAATCAGTGGAGACCATGACCCTGAAAGAACATACCTGGAAAGCTAATAAATATCCTCTTAATGTCCTCCCCTGAGAAGCCACCTAAAATCTCCACCCTTAAAAAGCCCTTAGGATAGAGGGCCCAGCCCTCTCTCCCTTTGGGGAATACCCTCACCTTCCCCATTCTTCTCTTCCTCCCCCCAGGAGTGTTTCCTTTACCCTTCTGTCTCCTAAGCTCCAAGGGCCCTTCTTTTGCCTCTGTAGCTTGTTTCCTGAGCCCACTTGTTCTACCTCTTATTTCCTCTGCCTCAGCAATTTTCTAAATAAATTTGCTCTTTTAGGTTGAGTCTAAAGATTCTAAATTCTTTCCAACTTAGAGTTTGCTGACCAAGGTATAGTCTCATCCCACCAGTCTAACACCTGGTGCTATTCTTGCCTCCAAAATACCCACACAGAAGCTGAGATGCCCACAAGAAAACTTTAATGAGATCCTGGATTTCTTTGAGGGGACAATTTTTGTACAGAGAAACCCAGGGATGGGTTGGGGTGGGGTGGGGAAGGGGAGGAAATGGACCTTGTATAAATCTGGAAGGAAGAAAACTATGTAAATCTTTTGAAAAGTTCTAGTAATACAGTAGGAGCTTTGCAGGACATTTGCAAAACCCTTTACCAGTAATATTTAAAGTTAGATCCCAAGAGACAAAAAAGTTATGATATTTGCTAGCAATTTGATGCATTATTTATAGAGATAAATATGACAATCAAAATATGCATTGATTATAAGCTGAGAATTTGCCATTTTTTAAAAGCTTTGATTATATTACCTCATTGTCAATATGTTTCAAAGAAAAGCTTCTTGCTGATTTTAATTCTGCAGCTGGAAATTAGAGCAGTTACAAAAGTGGAAAACAGAATATTATTCAAATTTGGACAAATTAATTGTTTAAAACTTGTACAAAAGGAAGAAATAGAATAAGTACAAGCACAAAATTGAATTCTTTTCATAATTTTTAAATTAAAAAGTATTTTCAATTATAGTTGATATACATTATTGTATTAATTTCAGGTGATATCCCAGTGATTACATATTATTAACTCTCACACCCATCTGACACCATACATAGTTATTAGAGTTTTACTGACATATTTCCTATGCTGTACCCAATGTCCTCATGACTGTTCTGTAACTACCACTTTGTACTTCTTAATCCCTTCATCTTTTGCATTCATTCCTTAAATCCCCATCCCATCTGGCAACCATCAAAATGTTCCCTGGATCTATGAGTCTGTTTCTTTCCTGTGTGTTCATTTATTTGTTTATTTATTTATTTTTAGATTCAATTGTTGAAAGATAGGCATTTATTGCCATTTTATTGTTCATATTTTCAACTTTTTTTTCCCTTCTTCGTAAAGAAGAGCAATCTTTTAACATTTCCTGTAATGTAGGTTTGGTGGTGATGAACTCCTTTGGCTTTTTTTTTTTTGCCTGGGAAGCTCTTCATCTGTCCTTCGATTCTAAATGATAGCTCTGTTGGGTAGAATAATCTTGGTTGTAGGTTCTTGTTTTTCATCACTTTGAATATTTCTTGCCAGTTCCTTCGGCATGCAAAGTTTCTGTTAAGAAATCAGAAAAGATTTCTTGTAGGTAACTAACTCCTTTTCTCTTGCTGCTTTTAGGATTCTCTCTTTGTCTTTGACCTTTGACATTTTAATTATTATGTGTCTTGGTGTGACCTCTGTGAGTTCATCTTATTTGGGATGTACTTCCTGGACTTGAATGTCTATTTCACCCACCAGGATAGGGAAGTTTTCCATACTTTAAAAAAAAATACATTTTCAATTTCTTGCTCTCTCTCTTCTCCTTCTGGCATTCTTATAACGTGGATCTTGGTACACTTGAAGTTGTCTTAGAGGCTCCTTACTATTTTATTTTTTTGGATTTTTTTTTAAAATTGATTAATTTTTATTGATTATGCTTTATATTTGTCCCAATTTCTTTCCCCTTTGCTTTCCTTTATCCAGGACCCCCTTCCCTCCAGCAATCGCACCGCGCCCCCTTAGTTCATGCACATAGGTCATGCATGTAGTTCTTTGTCTTTACTTTTTCCTGTACTATTCTTAACATCTTCCTGTCTATTCTGCACCCACCAACTATGCTTCTTAATCCCTGTGCCTTTCCCTCTTCTCCTTTCCCCTCCCAGCTGACACCCATCCAAATGTTTCCCATATCTATGATTCTATTCCCTCTCTGGTTATCTGCTTAGTTCATTTTTAAAAATTATTTTATTTATTATTTTTAGAGAGAGGGGAAGGGAAAGAGGCAGAGAGGGAGAGAGACCAATGTATGGTTGCCTTTCACCTGCTTCCAGCTACAGACCTGGCTGGAGACCTGGCTTGCAACCTAATTATGTGCCCTGACTGGGAATTGAAGCTGCAACCTTTGGGTTTGCAGGCCAGCAACTTATTCACTGTGCCACCAGCCAGGGCCTACTTAGTTCATTTTTGTTTTTACTTTTTAGATTCTGCTGTGGTTTGTTTTGAGTTTGTTGTCTTTTTAATGTTCATAATTTTGATCTTTTTCTTAAGTAAGTCCCTTTAACATTTACTATAGTAATGGCTTGGTGATGATGAACTTCTTTAGCTTTACCTCCTCTGGGTAAAGCACTTTATCTGCCCTTCCATTCTAGATGATAACTTTGCTGGATAGAGTAATCTTGTCTGTAGGTCTCTGCTTTGCATCACCTTGAATGCTTCTTGCCAGTCCCTTCTTGCTTGCTGATAGTCATAGGGGAACTCCTTTCTATGTAACTTACTGCTTTTCTCTGGATGATTTTAAGATTCTCTCTTTATCTTTAATCTTTGGCATTTTAATTATGGTGTGTCTTGGTGTGATCCTCCTTGGGTCTAGCTTATTGTGTACTTCCTGGACCTGTATGTCTGTTTCCTTCACCAAATTAAGGAAGCTTTCCTTCATTATTTTTTCACATAAGTTCTCAATTGCTTGCTCTAGCTCTTCTCCTTCTGGCACCCCGATGATTTGGATATTGGCATGTTTAAAGTTGTCCCAGATGTTCCTATACCTCTCCTCATTATTTTTAATTCTTGTTTCCTCATTCTATACTGGTTGACTGTTTATTTCTTCCTTATGTTCCAAATCATTGATTTGAGCCCTCATTTCCTTCCCTTCAACCTTGGTTTCATGTGGATTTTTTTCTTCATTTCACATAGCCTAGTCTTCACCTCTTCCCTTCTGTGTTTGCTGTATTTAAGCATGTCTGTCAAGTCTGTGAGCATTTTAATCACCAGTGTTTTGGACTTTACATCTGTTAGGTTGGCTATTTCCTTGTATGTTAGGTTGGCTACCTCTTTGTCACTCCTTTCTCCCTCTGGCATCTTGACCTGCTCGACCTTTTGGGCCATGCTTTTCTGTCTCCTTAGCTTGACAGCTTTCTGTGTTAGGTAGTCCTGTTGCACCTGTTATAGTGTAAGAAGTGTAGCCTTAGGAATTTGTCAGTAGGGAGTGACCCGTTTTACCATGTTGTGGCACTGTATGTTGGGGAGGGGTCTGAGAGGAAACAATGCCTCTTAACAGTTGAGGCTGGCAGTTTCTTTTTCTGCCCCATCCCCCACTACTTTTCACAGTCAGAAGCAACATGGCTCTATTTCTCCCTGGCACTGTAACTGTGGGCTGTGCAGTCTGGCCCCAGGATCACTTCCCAGATTTAAATGTATGACTGTGTTTTTCAGTGCAGCCTCAGTTCCTGCCACCATGGCAGCTGCTGATTTTATTTTTTCCGGTGCTGAAAGTGTGGGCTGTGCAGTCTGGCCCTGAGATCACCTTCCAAGTTTAAATGCATGACTGTTTTTCACTGAGGCCTCAGCTCCAGTGCTGCCACTGCTGCTCTCCTCCGTGGCCCCACCCCTCTACCTATTTGGCTGAGTATTTCTTTACTTTTTTATTTGTAGTTAGATTTTCAGAAATTTCTGCATTGTTTTTATTTAGTTTTGAGGTAGATGTAATTTTCTTCTAGTTGTGAGGTAGATGCACTGTGTCTACCTATGCCTCCATCTTGGATGAAAGTCAATTCTTTTTTCTTGTTGTTCTATTGATAGGATGTTTTTTTGCTTCTTTGTATTTTAAATTCCTGATTTGATTCTTTGGCTTTATCTACTCTTCTGTTGATTCTTTGTAAATTATTCTTCATTTTAATCAGTGTATCCCTCACTTCTGATTGGTCCTTTTTTTATGCTGTTAAAGTTTTCACTAAGTTCATTGAACATCCTTATGAGCAGTGTTTTGAACTCTGCATCTAATGGATTGCTCATCTCCATTTCATTTAGTTCTCTTTTTGGAGTTTTATTCTGACATTTTATTTGGGACATATTTCTTTGTCTCCTCATTTTGGCAGCCTCCCTGTGTTTATTCCTATGTATTAGGTGGAGCTTCTATATCTCCCAGGCTTGGTAGAGTGGCCTCGTGTAGTAAATGTTCTGTAGGGTCCAGTGGCATAGCCACTTAGATCATCCAAACTTCACCCCCTGCATAGGCTGTATACCCTCTTCTTATAGTTGAGTCTTGATTGCTGTTGGCATGTCAATAGGAGGGATTTACTCCCAGGTCAATCAGCTGCAAGGACTGGCTGAGACTACCAACTTCTGATCACCATGGAGGATCAGCTGTGCGCCCCCCCACTCCCTTACAGAATAGGATTTATTTCATGGGGCTCTGGCGCCCACTGAGTCTGTCTCTTGAGTGTGCCATTTGTGGAGGTGGTTGGGTAGTGATACTTCAACCTTGTCTCAAGCTGTCCACTGAGTGTGCTGGCTCTGGGACCTTCTTGGAAGTACAGACCAAAGTCAGCCACCACCTGTGTTCTGCATGGGGCCACCCTCCATGAGCTACAAAGTGATCTGCAGACAGCTGCTACTTATGCTGGGCTGTGAGGCACCCAGGTGAGGCCATGCTGTGAACCCAGGCAGGCCGCTGCTGGTGCTGGGCCTGGGGCTGCTTAGTGCGAGGTACTGGGCACGCTGAGGACAGATGTTGCTTGTTTCAGAGATTTTAAGAAAATGCGAAGCATGAGTCAAGACAGGCTATTTGTTAGGAAAAACCACTGGAAACAGCTCAAGTAAAGCTCTAAATTGTGGGGTAGGGTCCAAGGAATCATCAGAATAGGGCAAACTGTCAGCTTGATGGAGTCTCAGATATGGATGCCTGCCTGCTGGCTCTGTGGAGGGATGGCTCATCAAAGGAACAATGATCTTTGCTAGCACTTCCTTGTGGGATAAAGCTGTCCCCTACACCTCCCCTCGCCCCAAATCTCACCCTGATGCAAGACAGTTCGGTTCTTCCCTATATGTCCTGGCACCTTTTGAGCTGCTGCCCCAGGGCTGGAGCTCAGAGGAAGTGAGTTTGAGTAAGTTCATTCACAGGCCCTTTCAGAGAAGCTGCCTGGGACTTCAGAAGCTCTTTGTCTCCTTAAGCCTCAGTTCCCACTAATATTAACAGCCAGAAGTTATGGGGACTTCTGTTCCTGGCACTGGAACCTTTGGCTGGAGAGCTGGTTTGGGACTGGGATCCCTCACTCCTCAGGGGTACCATCTCCTGCCAAGATATTACTTCTAATTTTTATCCCACAAGTAGGTATGGGACCAGCCCATTCTGTATCTCTGCTCCTCCAATCAATCTCCATGAGACTTCTTGAATTCCTAGTTGTAGGACTTCCATTAAGCCAGATTTCAGGTGGTTCTGAATGATGGCTGTTCTATAGTTTAGTTGTAATTTTGATATGGTTGTGGAAGGAGGTGAGTAGTGCATTTACCTATGATGCCACCTTGACCGGAGGAAGCTCTTGAATTTTTCTTATGGGAATATTAGACAAGGATAAGCAAACAAACTTAAAAAGTATAATAAATAGATAACTGGAAATAAGCTAGCTGAAATAAGACCTATGACATCACAACAATATAATAAGTCTAAATAGTTTAAACTAACAAATATTGAATAAAATGACAGGATTCTTACATTGGTAAAAAATAAAACCACTGAAGACAGCAAATGGTCAAGGTTCAAATCCATCAAATAGTTCTGTATGTTGTCTTTCAGACAGAGTTTAAAATAAAAATATGTAGATTTTTAACTTCTTACAAATTATTTATTGGAAGCAAGGGACAGATAAGGGAATAAATATTCATAATATAAGGAACTTTAGTATACCAAAAATATAGCTAACTCAGAAAGAATAAAAGCTAGGCAAAGTATATGAATAGTCAGTTCACTGAGGGGGATATGAAACTCTGTAGAAAATAGAAAAAGATTTATGGCATAATTATATAATTACTTATGAATTATATATGATTCTTCCAAAACAGAGATGGACCATTTAGAGAACACCCATGCTTATGTAATAGTAATTAAATCTGGCCACATTTGATATTTTGCCAACACTTGGTCTTATACAGACCATTGATTTACATTAATTATTTTTTGTTTCATTTTGAAGTTATGTTTGTTAGGGTAGGAGGACAGAACACATTTTACTAAACAATTTGTTATCTTATTAACTTTAAAATATTTAAACATATTCCATCAGCATTCTTACCAAAGCCCCACAAGTATTAGAGGTCAGCCTGATAAATGTGGAAGAATAATAAAAGGATATCCTAGCAGGCCTTTGTACATATTATGGAAGATAGTACTTACAAAGTTTTCTTTGTACATCTACAAGTACAGCAATGGTTAAATGGTGTAATAACTACCTATTGCTGCTTTAACAAAGTACCACAAACTTAATGGTTTCATAGCAAAACAAATTTACTGTCTTATGGTTCTGGAGGTCAGAAGTCCAAAAAAGTTTTAACTGGGCTAAAATCACGGTGTTGGCAAGGCCGTGTTCCTTCTGGAAGCTGTAGAGGAGAACCTTTTTCCTGGCTTTTTTCATCTTCTGGAGGCAGCCTGCATTTCTTGGTTCATGGCTCCTGCTTCTATCTTCAAAGCCAAAGGTGTAGCATCCTTCTGCCCTCTCTCTGACTCTGATCATTCTCTTTCCCTCTTTCCTTTTCAAGGACACTTGTGATTTATTGAGTGCACCCAGATAATCCCATTTCAAGGTCATTGACTTAATCACATTTGTCAAGTCCCTTTGGCTATATAAAGTATCATATTCACTATTCTAATGATTAGGATGTTTCTATCTTTAGTGGTGAGTGGTGGTGGGGGCATCATTCTGGCTACCACAAATGGAGTGTGGGAATGGGAAAATAGTGGAAATCAGAATGAATACTTTCATTTTTTGTGCTACTGTTTAAAATGTAACAAACAAGTATTTACAAATATACTTTGATCCCTCAGTCACTTAAAATATTTTTTATTCAGTTTGAGAGAGAGAATTTGACATTTCACTTATTTATGCATTCATTGGTTGATCCTTGCATGTGCCCTGACTAGGGATTGAACCTACAACTTTGGCACATTCTAACAAGCAGAGTACCTGGCCAGGGCCCCTAGTCATTTTTTATTTCTTTTTATAGAAAGCAAATTTTGTATCATGCATACCTTTGTCTTGTAAAACATTATTTTGATGGTCTTTCGAAGTCATTTGTTTAAATAATTCCATTTGATAAAGATAAAAATGGGTGTAGATAAAGCATAATCATGTTACTAAACACTTGTACTTGAATAAAGGAAAATGTTTTGGAAGAATAACAGTGAAATGAAAGACTGTAGGTAAGGCAAAAAAAAAAAAAAAAAATGCTCAGGGTTATTTTATTATATTACTTCCTAAAAGCTAGTGCCAATCTGGGCATTGAGTCTTTTTCATTAATACTGATATCTCTGGGGCCAAGGAGAGACATTAAGCTGTTATATGCTTCCAGGTGAACTGAAGACAAATATTCAATTAAATACCTGATGACATATTCCTGGGAGAATTTAGCTCCTTTAGTAGTAGTAATAGTCTATTTCCCTCTTTTTCTGATCCTCTTATATCAAGCAAATTAATTTAAGGAGTCATAAAACACTTCATTTTAAAACAGAGGTCCAATGGGTAAAGACAAAAGCAGCCTACTCTTCACATCAATGCCCATGTCCCTTCTCCCGAAAGCACCTCCTAAGACATTTTAATGGTGGGGTGCCCTCGAGGCCTCTGGATGGCAGTCCTGCTAAGCATAGGAATAGTGACTTTCTTTTGAAGCTAGAGGCATGGCTGCTTGTATTCCCATTGCCATTGGTGCTGGGGGTCTCCTTTGGAAGAATTGGGTTTTAATAAAGCAGCTTGTGGTGCAAGCTCCTTCGCGGCTCATTCTCCCCAAGGCTGCCACATCACCAGCAGAAATTCAGTTATGTTTTTTCATTCTTAGGACAGATTTGTTAGAAGCAGGGCGTCGCTTCTTACAGGTTTGAATGCTTTATCATGTTCAGCCAAGTAAAATATAGAAACACTAAATTAAAAAAAGATCATATCTACTTCCTTTTCTAGATTCAGAGCACTGATCATCTAAACATGTTCAACGGTCTCTTTTTTATTTCCAATGGTGGAATAATCATAATGGTATTCTTTAAAAATTTCCCTAGATGCACTTTAAAATCATATTAAACCACTCCAAAACTGTTAGTAGCATATTAAGAAGAATTAAAGCACACAAGAAAGACCATTAATAGGAAAATAGATACAGAAATATAATTTATTTAGATATTAATGTAGCATAAGCTATCTCAAGGGAAATATAATAATGTAGGAATTCTGACTTTTAAAATTCTTAAATTTTATGTATGGAATATTTGAGCTTTTATGTTTCATTAGCATAATCAGTGTTACAAGTGAACAAAATAAACAAGGATTTTAACTGAACAGATGCAAGAAAGTTGTTATAAAATGGAACAGCTACCAAATGCAAAGGATCTTCAGCTTCTAGTATCTTTTTATGTTTTGCCACTGTCCACAAGTTAAATGATACCATGATTTATTTTAAAACCATGCTTGGAAATTATAACCTTTTTCTAATCCAAAATAGTGTAGATTAGTGAAATGATCAAATTTAGAAAGGATTTTAAGGGGGGAACCAAAAAGATTTCTTGGTAGATTGTGAGAGATGAGGAAAAGTGAAGAATCAAAGAATGGGATTTTTGTATCAGGTAGAAAATTTGGCCAACTTTCCCAATGAAGACAAGTAGAAAAGCTAGAAGTTAATCATCATCATCATCATCATCTGCTGGAAGGTATCAGAGAGCTTTCAAGGAAGGTAATGAAGAATGAACATGCCAAGATCCAGAAAAAGAAAGAAATACAGATTGGTGAAGATGGCTCTTGAAGCTTCTTTCACTCTGGAGATATTTGTTGATCTAGAAAAGATGGCTTAAAGGTGAAGAAGTGTTATTACAGTTTTTTGGGTTGGAGAGATGTGGGAAGAGGAGGAGAAAATAAAATCATTCTTCACACATAGACTGCAACCAAGCTTCTAGGCAGCTGTGGCTTAGGAAATCTGTCCTTAAAATTGGATTAAGATGATCTCAGATGCTAAAGTTCATAGATTCCTGGCAGAAGTAAATAAAAATATTTTCTAGAGAAAGATAAAATCATAAAGGCATCAAGTTATTTCTATAATTTGAAAAAAAAATACACAATGCCTGGTACTAGAGAAAACCAGACTTCACAGCAAGAACATCAAAGAATACTCTTAAGGCATTAGAAACAATAGATAATAGAGATTTACCCACAACCATTTTAAAAATTGGAATTATTAGAGAGAAACTTTAAAATATTCTTTTTATGTTTAAAAAGACAAAAGACAAAGGCAAACATTTTGATGAAACACTAGGAATTATAAAAATGACAAAAGAATCAAATGGACATTCTAGAACAAATACAAATATATAACATATGGACAGCTACTGCCAAAACTAGGAAAAAATTGTAACACCCCTAAACTTCCAAATTTAATTAGAGTTCAACCAAAAACTACTTTTCAGATATTTATTAAAAACATACCTCATAAAAGGTAGCTAGCATGACCAAATATATAATTTGGGAATAAAAATTTAAACCACTGACATAATAAAACCATAATGATTCAACATAACATTTATCATCCCTTCAAAAATATCCACTGAAAATAGAAAGAAATTACAGACAGCTTATATAATTGATATAATTTTTATGTTTTATATTCTTTTACTAGAATGTTACACAAAAACAATTTTATTAATTTGATAATAACTGAGACATTTACAGCAATACCATTTGGATATTCTTTTTAAAATTTCTTTCTTGACTCTAGTAATTAGGGAATTTTGGAGAACAGATGATACCTGTCTCTTTTCAGAATATTTTGCCTGCATATTAGCTTTTTGCCAAGATACATGACTTGGCTTTTCATTCTTTTCAATTCATTTCTGTATTTCCATGGACTTCCCCTTTCCAGTTGTCACTCATAGAATGAAAATAACATAACTGCCTTGTGTGAGTGAGAGAGAGAGGGAGAGGAAGAGGGTGAAGGGGGGCGGGGCGAGAGAGAGCGAGGTTGTGGGGAGAGAATTGCTATTTATTACTGTAGTTGCCAGAATCACCACTAAAGATTCACAGGTGGGGTTGGGGTGGTCTGGAAGGGTAATGAGGAGACTCAAATACTAATTGAGAGGCTAGTTATAAGTTTGGAGGGAGAGGAAATGGGTGATGAGACTCTCAGCTGTCCCTTCCCCTTTCTAATGACACAGGAAAAGCGTTCTCTTTTGAACACTCACTCCTACCCCTCTTCATGTTCAGTTTCTCTTTGTGGGGTGGGGTAGGAGGATGTGGGAAGAGGGTGTAGTGTGGATGTGACCTGGGTGGGAGATTGGTGCTGGTTTCTAAGTAGAGGTTTCTCATTCATCTTAATGCAGAGCTCCAAGGTTAAATTTTCTTAATTTTTTCTTATGTAAACTAGACTTTAGTTGCTTGAACATCTTGGAAAACAGACCTTTTTGGGGTTAACAGTACATGCATAAGAAAGTGAATGCTGAACAGACATAAAGTAGAAAAACACACTGATTTGTATTTTCCAGGCCATTTTTCAACAAATTCCACAGAGATAGCACTTTCATGGAAATTAGGTTTTGCTGTGAGATTTGGTCAAGGTTCTTTGTATAATATATTGAAAAGTAGCCTAGAAGGTAGAAATCAGTGTGATTCTCTCCCCGATGTCTGTCCAATACTGTCTTTTTCTTTTCTATTTATTCTCTCTCTCTTTTTTTAAAATTAAATATTTTATTTATTATCTTCAGAGAGAGGGGAAGGGAGAGAGACTGAGGGGGAGAGAGACATCAATGTATGGTTGCCTTTCACCTGCCTCCAGCTGGGGACCTGGCTGGAGACCTGGCTTGTAACCTGGTTATGTGTCCTGGCTGGAAATTGAACCAGTGACCTTTGGGTGTGTAGGCTGGCACCTTGCCATTGAACCACCAGCCAGGGCTCTTTTCTTTTTAAAATATATTTTATTGATTATGCTGTTACAGTTGTCCCAATTTCTTTTCCCTTTGATTGCCTCCACCCAGTACCCCTATTCCATCCAGCAATACCCCCACCCTTAGTTCATGTACTTGGTTTGTGCATATAACTTCTTTGACTTTGCCCTTTCTTATATTATTCTTTTTTTCCCCTGAAATATATTTTATTTATTTTGCTTAAACACATGTGTTCCAATTTCCCCCCTTTGCCCTCCTCCACCCAGTACCCAATTTCCTTCGGCAATGCCCCTCCTTAAGTTCATGTCCATGTGTCATGCATATAAGTTCTTTGGCTTCTCCATTTCCTTTATTCTTCTTAATATCCCCCTGTCTATATATATATTTTTTTGCCTTTCACCTGCTTCCAGCCAAGGACCTGGTTGGAGACTGGACTTGCAACCTGGTTATGTGCCCTGGCTGGGGAATTGAACCAGTGACCCTTGGGTTCGCAGGCCTGTGCCTTATTCACTGTGCCACCAGCCAGGTTTGACTTTATTTTAAGCTACTGGAACTACAACTTTTTCTTTTTGGGGTTTTCCATTTTAAATAGTAGATTGATTTTTTTTTTTTTTTTTTGTCTGAGGACAGGTCTTACTTCTTTCAATACCCTCTTTTTCCTCTGCATGTGTTATACAATTTTTTTGAAGTCTTCAGAAATAATGGCACTTGCAGTGCTCAGGGGTACCTGGAATAGAAATTATTATACCTACTAAGTTGAGGTAAAAATTAAAAATCTCTAGGATTTAAATAATTTTGTAGAATAGTATTCTAGCTATTTTTAGAACTTGTGGTTGACTTCCCATGTGGTCCTAAACTAACCCCTGAACTATTTCAGAGTCTGTTGAGGTAGAAATTAGTTATGTTCACATTTCAATAATAAAGTTTACTATAGCATTAATTCCTTTTCCCAAGCACCCCCAGTTTGGGGGCCTTCATAACTAGAAATGTATATTTCCATGATTTAGTTGAGAGGAATCTCATCTAATTTACATACTAATAGGAGAATATATACTGCCTATGTACATGAATCATATAGCTTAGTAGTTTGCAACTTCCATCCATATTGGTCTTCTCAGCATATTTTCTAAAGATTGACTGATTTCACAACACATCAATGACCAGTTGGTTGATATTTAAAACATAAATTGCTAACAAAATCTATATATTACATACCCACAAATAAGCACATATTTTGTAATAGTGACTAAGAAAGATAGCACGTATTCTATGTAATATACATCCACATTTTCTTCCTTTTTCCTTCTTCCTTAACTGCATTTGATTTTTCTGAGTTATTGCAAGTAACATGATTTTACCATATTGCGAAATAATTCCAGTGATAGAAAACTTAACCTGTAGTAATGCAGATACAAGTAATATACAAAATTATACCTTATCTAGTAAAATCTATTTATCACAAGATCATTTGAAAGCATTTGTAAGTTAAAGTTGGTTCTTATCCATTCAGCTACCCTATGTATTTTGATTGGTGCATTTAATCCATTTACCTTTAAGGTTATTATTGATAGGTATTTATTCATTATCTATTTTTCCCTTTGTACCTGTGTTCTTGTCAGTCTCTCTGTTTCTTCATTTTCTATAAAGTTGATCCTTTAGCATCTCTTGCAATGCTGGTTTGGTGGAGGTGTATTCTTTTAGCCTTCTTTTGTCTGGGGAACTCCTTATTTCACCTTCCATTTTGAATGACAGCCTTGCTGGGTAGAGTATTCTTGGTTGTAGGCCTTTGTTTTTCATTGCTTGAAATATTGTATTGCCATTCCCTTCTGGCTTGTGTTTCTATTGAGAAATCAGCTGATAATCTTATGGGAGCTCCCTTGTATGTTATTAGCTATTTCTCTCTTGCTGCTTTTAGGATTCTTTCCTTGTCTTTGAAATTTGCCATTTTAATGATGATGTCTTGGAGTGGGCCTGTTTGGGTTCATCTTCACTGGGACTCTCTTTGCTTCCTGAGCTTGCATGACATTTTCTCTCCTCAAGTTAGGGAAGTTTTCTGTCATTACTTTTTCAAACAGATTTTCTATCCCTTGCACCTCCTCTTCTCCTTCTGGTATCCCTATGGTACAGATTCTATTACAATTCATGTTGCCCTGTAGCTCTCTTAAAACCTCTTCATTCTTTTTCAGTCTTTTTTTCATTTTGTTGCACTGCTTGGCAATTTTTTTCTACATTGACGTCCAGCTCAATGATCCTTTGCTTTCTCTAGCCTGCTTTTGATTCCTTCTACTATGTTTTTCAATTCAGAAATTGTATTCCTCATTTCCTTCTGACTCTTATTGATGGTTTCTATGTTCTTTTTAATGCTGATGTAGTTTTCAGTAAGTTCCTTGTAGCTTCTTTGTAGTTCCCCTGGAGTTTTCTTTGAACTGGCTGAGTGCATTGAGCTTCTCTATCATCTTTATTTTTACTTCCATGTCTGAGAGTGTGCTTGCCTCTATTTCATTTTGCACTCTTCCTGGGGATCCCTCTTTTCCTTTCACTGAGGGTTTATTTCTTTGTCTCCCCATTTAGGTGACTCTTGTTTGTTTCTGCTTCTTGGATTGGTCTTCTTTGACTTACTGTCTTAGTGGTGTGACCTTCTGTGGTGTAGAGGTGCACTTTAATTATTTCCTGGCTCCATTCTTGGTGATGTCAGCCAGTTGGAGACTACCAGAGATCCACTGTCTTTGTCTATTTCCTTTAGTTGTTAATCCAATCAGTTTGTGATTAGTGGTCAGTTTTAGGTACCTCTGGGTGGGGCAGATGAATTCAGCTATTAATCCAATCAACCTGTGAGATCACGTTTAGGCTCTGCTGGGTGGGGTGAATTAATTCCTATAGGTGGGTCTGTGGTTTCCCCTCAGGCTACCGCCCTTTGGAGAAGAGTGGTCTGCTGGCTGTATGGGGGATGGGTCAGCCCTGGACTCATGGACTGCTTCCTCAGCTCTCCCTCTAAAGCCACTGCCCCAAACTTTCCCCAGGCATCTCTAGTCCACTATGCCCTTTCTCTGCTGGAGCCCAGGGTAGGTGGGTGCCACTGTATTTTCATGCACGGTCCTTTTAAGAATTGGGTCTCTCTGTCAAGCTGGATAAACCTGGTGGCTTTTGCTTTTCACAGCTGGGTGAGGTTTTACTCTTAGCTTTGTTGCTGTAGGCTGGGAAGCCCAGTTGGGGGTTTCGATCCCACCATTCTCAGATGGAACCCCTGGCTTCTGAGCTGTTTCTCTGTCCCTTCAGCTGCCACCCTTGGGAGCCCTGACAGCCCTCTCATGTCTCCGCACTTCTTACCATTCACATTGTGATGAAGCGGTCTCTTCTGTTCTGACTGTGGTAATAAGGTTTCTCTCCAGTTGGTGTTCTGTTGGTTATTCCAGATGATTTCTCCCCAATTAAGTTGTAATTCCAGTTTGGTGTTGGGAGGAGATTGGTGTAGCTCCACTTACTCCTCTGCCATCTTGGTTCTCCCTATATTATTCTAAACTTCTCCCTGTCTATTGGATACCGACCAATTGTGCTTCTTACTCCCTACACCATTTCCCCATTTCTCTCCCTTTCCCCTCCCAGCTGATAACCCTCCCATGGATCCTCCAAATGATCTATGATTCTTTCTTTTTCTGGTTGCTTATTTAGTTTGTTTTTGCTTTTACTAACTTTTAGGTTCTGTTGTAGATAGTTGTAAATCTGTTATCATTTTAATGTTCATTGTTTTGATCTTCTTTTTCTTAAATAAGTCCATTAATGTTTCATATAATAAAGGCTTGGTAATGATGAATTTCTTTAACTTTACCTTGTCTAGTAAGCACTTGATCTGACCTTCCATACAGAATGATATCTTTGCTGGATAGAGTAATCTTGGTTGTAGGCTCTTGCTTTTTATCACTTTGATCCTTCTTGTCAGTCTTTTCTTGCCTGCAAAGTTTCTTTTGAGAAGTCAGCAATTCAGAATGACTTCTATGGATTGTTTCACCCAAGGTCATGCTCCTTCCATGGCCTATATCTAATGACTGATAAATTTAGGAGTATTAAGATATGACATTTCAACTCAACAAACATCTCCAAAGGGCAATTCAAACTACAGATCTCCCCATGGGGTTAGCTGAGTCTGTTGTGGGCCTCACCTAGAGTTTGCTGTTTCCCTCTAGTTTCTGTTTCTTCAGTTCTATGAGAAATGATCCAAGTTATTCCTTAATAACTGTCTTTCACACTAAACTCCCTTTCAAGTTTGCTTCCCAGGGTTCCCAACCTCTGACCATCTATTTCAGATTCATTATTCTTTTTTTCAATAATATTTCTTCAGATTATAAAATCTATACTATATATCAGGTAACCATTTGTTATGTTTGACTAGTTTCCAAAAGATATAAATAGATGTGCAATGTTAACATGTCAGCATACGTTGTGATCAAATTCTCCAAGTGCAGCTACTACTGAATTTGCTAAATGAATTTATGACAACATTAGCTTTGGTTTTACCACATTAACTCCAGGGGGCAGCAGATAATGCTCTTAAGGTAAACAGGATTAGAGAAGCAGTTTCTTTTTCTTTTTCTGCCTTTCTCTCTGTTCAAAACAGACAAACTATGAAGTTGTAAGAATGCCCATATGGAAGAAAGAATGAGTAAATAGATTAGTAGATTTAGGAGGGATGAGGAGTGTGGAAGATACATTGGAGACAAGATAGAATTTAAAAAAATAATAAAACTTCAGTAAAGCAATTAGCCATATAACCAAGAAACAGAATTTGGAGTGAGATTTCTTAGGCTTGAATCTTATCTCCATCATTTAGTTAGCTGTGTGACTGGACAATTTACTTACCCTCTTAATCATAAAATAAGGATAACAGGTATATTTACTTCATAGATTAAATGAGGCCAAATATATAAAGTGCTTAGGACAGGGCCTACTATGGATTACTATGGATTGTAAAGGGCTTACTATGGATATGACCATTGAGGTCTAAAATTAATATTTAGTAAAAACTAAAATGTGGTTACTAATTCTTCTGCTCTGGTTTTACTTTTTATTTGGTATTGCATATATTTGATTTTCAAACACTTATTTCTAAAAATTATTCTCATTGCCCAATCTGTGAATTGATATTGAAAAATAATGATTAACTCTCATCTGATATATATTTTGTCTAACTTTTAAAGGAGAATTATGGAAGTGATATATACCAATTGTACATTGAAAGTGAAAAATTTCAAGGTGAATATCAATGATATGGTAGAATGTCAAAGTAGATATATTCATTTTGTGAGGCTCTTTTAAGTTACCCATTAGCACATTTAATGATTGTGCATGGAAGGAGATCCAAGATTTCAGATGAGTTGCCTTCAGAGATTGGGTCTATGAAGAGTGCAGAGAGTAAACTGGAGAACAGGAAAATAGGAATGGCTAGAAGAGAAGCCTTTTTTTTTTTTTCCAGTCATTGAATTATAGCAAATTATAGCATCTCTGTGGCAAATCATTAGCCTCACATCTATAAACATTGTGCTATGAGGGCAGGGAGGCAAGTAAAATAAAGAATGGAGTGTGAGTTCCTTAAGATTCTTCACAACTGTTAGGCATTGTTCTTTCACCTCTTTGAGATTGTTACATTAGTACTTGGGCAACGGAGGGTCAGGGTAGATTGGTAGACTTGGGACAAGTGTGTAGTAGCATCTTTGTGTAAGTATGTATGTTTGTGCACACAATGGAAGGCCACATGCCTATAGAGTCCAGAGAAAATAAAAATGACAAAGTAAGTAGGTACTGCCCATTTTTGCAAAGATATACATTCAGAAAATTTAGTTAAGGTACGAGAGGCAGGCAAGTCCTTGAGCTCTAGCCAGCCAAGACTCAAATTCAGGAGGTGAAAGAGCAGGCAATGGAGAACAAGAGGTCAGTAATAAAAGGCCATTCGTTTCTGTGCTGTAAGTATTCAAGATCCATGAAAAGCTTCTTCATAAAGGGAAGGTGTACCAATGACAAGATAGCAACATTTTCTGACTGGTTTGAGGTGTGGCTAAAGTCCTAATCTGACATCGGAAAAGGAAGAAATACATCTGACAGGAAAAAAGTGCACTCTGAAAACATTTACTGGCAGATAATTTTTAAGTAAATCAACTGTGCAAATTTGGGGCATCATGTCTCAAAATTGCTTCAACTTACTAAAGCTCAATAAAACTTACCAAGCCTTCTTGTTTTGGCCACCACAACATTAATCAGGAATAACATTGTTCTGTCAGTTTTTCATGTGCACTGATTCTTAGTTAGTAATAGTGAAGAGGAGTTGAGATACTCGTGGAGTAAAAGTTTTAAATTTTTGGTTTTAGCTGTACATTTTTCTTGGTCTTGTATTGCTCTTTGGCTCTGCTTTTTGGGTTTGGTGCACAAGGGGTACAGGTCAGGAAAATCTGGGTCCTTTTGATTTTTCAGAGATGTGCATTTACTAGACAAGCAAATCTTTCTTTTATTATATTGACTTTCGTGGCATAACTTGGTGGATGATTATGCTAACAAATGCTTAGTTCCCTTATTGTTCTTCCAAATACCCACTGTCCTTAAGAGGTAAAAGGGGGAGCTAAGAGGTTGGGGGTGAGTGGAGGAGTAAAGGAGGTGGGGAGGAAGTTTCATCCTGCTGAATCTATTTTGAGAATTCTATGGTTTTTGACGCCACTCATTTGATTCTTAAACTGCTGATTGCAGATTTTGATCTGATGTGAAATGAGTGCATGGGGAGTATGTCTATGAAAGTTGTTGCCTGAAATTTCAAACAATAGGAATGGAGTGGAAAGGACACAGGGCTAGTAAACATGAAATGTGAGTTTTACTCCCAGTGGTGTAATCAAGTTACTTTGAGACCCTAAGCAGGCCATGTGCTTTAGTTTTGGTTGTCATTGAACAGGCATTAAAATAAACCATCATCAGGACACTTTGATGACATAAGAAAATGCTCATATAAGTATAGTATAAATGGAAGAAAAACCAGGTTACTGACTTGTTAAGAAACTTGCCTAATATCATCAGACTAGTTATTATGCAGAAGAGACTTAACACTAGGTCTATCTGTTATCAAAACTGATGGTCTTAACTACTGTGAATCTTAACATTAATGTGGTGAAAACCAGAACATTATATTTCAAGTGACATTTCATCACTGATTTTATGATACCAGATACAATATTAGACAGGATGGAAGTTGTTTTTGCATAGTTCACCATTGTCACATAGCTCATGTCTGCAAGTATTATGTGCCCTCAAGCACCTTATTTCACTATGTTAATCAAATTGAGTCACTGAAAGATAAACTGGAGAAGAGGAAGGGGTGGCAGTATATATAGTTTACTGTTTGGCAAGAGGAAAGATAAAACTGCTAACTTAAAAGAAAAAAATGCATGTTGTTTAGTTTTCTTCCTATTTGCAATATTTTCTTCCCCTTCCTGGAGAACTTTGCCTTGGGGTAGGAAATTCTTAGCACATAGAGAATTTCTTTCCTCCCAAACATAATCTAAATACGCTTGAATAAACACATTAAGGAAGAGGATTTTTGTTGTTGCTTTTGTTTTTTATAAGTCTCAATTACAATCCTGTGACAACTAAAGATGGGAGTTTTTAATTTGGTTCAAATGATCAGTCTAGCTCTTTAAAAATGAAAATAAATGGAAATAAGTACAAAGTTTTAAAAAGTAATGCCCCTTCACCCCTCCATTGAGAGTCTATGACCTAACCCTGAAACTTGTAAATATGCAAATTCCATCTTCCTATATAAATTTGCCTATTTGATTAAGTGAATGATTTTGAGATAGGGAGATTATCCTAGATTATCTGATTGGTTCAATATAATCACAAGGATCTTTATAAGAATGAGGTAAGAACCTCCTATGGAAGATCCATGGGCATGGACAACATATGGGATTGACTTTGTGGGGGAATGGGTGGGTGGGGTAGAGGACAGAGGGGAGCAAAAATGGGATGGATATAATACAACAACAATAAAATTAAATTAAAAAAAAAAAAGAATGAGGTAGGAGGGTTATAATCAGAGAGTGTGACATGGGAACAGGTCATGAGAATGATGCAGCTACACGCCAAAGAGCTCTGGTAGACTCTGAAAGCTGGAAAAGTCCACAAACATCCTCTTCATGTGTTCAGAAAGAACATAACGAACATAGCTTTGTCCACACTGATTTTTTTTTGTCCCATAAGATACATTGTGAACTTCTGCCCTCTATAATTATAAGATTTATTTTTATATTTTTAAACCACTCAGTTTATGATGATTTGTTACAGTAGCAATGGAAAAGTAAAACAGTTATGATGCATCTAGATTTGTGGATATTATAGATAGTAATTTCATTCAAGGATTTTCAAAGAAAAGTAATTTATTACAAACTGTATTACCTCTTCAACCTGGAAAAATCTTCTAAAAGCCCTCATGACTGGGAAGTTTAAAGGGCTGGACCAAAAAACAGATAAATAATCTGTTTAGCTCTTTAATCCAAGCTTAGACAAATCTGTTTATTTTAGGCACATTCAATGCTTTACTGAAAAATTTATGTGTATAGCAGAAGTGAGAAGAGGACCAATGAGCTGAAAGATAATTGATCTGCTTCCTCCGTCTTTGCTTCAGTGCTTCATACAGGAAATCTAGTGCCGTGTCAAGTTCCAGACAAGTTTCTTCTGTTCCAAGAGTTTCTTCAGTCTAACCTACACAAAATTGAAGGGAGTGAGCAAAACAGCAGTGTCCTGCTGCTGATAGGCTAAGAAAATTCGGCACACAGAAGGTGACCAGAGAGAGCCCCACTATGTCCACAGCTCCTTTCATCCCTGTGTGGAGGAGAAGGACTGAGTGAAGGGCAGGAGATCAGAGAACAGAAATGCCCTGCTCTTGGAGATCTTCTGACCTACAGCTACTACGAATATTGACTGTCTTCTTAGCAGCTGGTAAGCTTGAATTGTCTTTGAAAGAGTGACAGAGAATGATTGGTGAGAAACTTTGTCTCAGCTCTTTCTGAGCTTTCTTTGATTTTCTTACAGAGCAGTACAAGATAAATATAGTCATAGATAGAGGGCATGGGGTTACTCTTCTTTTTCCTTTCAAAAATGATTTAATAATACCAACTCATTTAGGTCCATGTTGTTAACAGTATAAATTAGGAAAGTTTATTGTTTTCTATCACTTTCTATTACCAGCTGCTTTGAAAAATAGACTATACTCAGAGTTTGGTGGTGTATCTGTGAAGTATGTCTGTATTTAGTTTTAAGATATGTAGGCTGTAAGAGACTTTTGGCGGGGAGTGGAGGGGGAGTAAATGGTGGTGGGTAGGTACTTGACTTGGGGTGGTAGAATTGTGTGCTTGAAATCTGTATAATTTTGTTAACCAGTGTTGCCCAATAAACTCAATAAAAAGGGACAAAAGAAAAAAGGGAAAAAAAGACATGTTCTATGGCAGAGGACATACTCTTCAATGTCTAGGTTAGTGTGGGTATTATAGAGAAATTGGGACCATGTGGGGGTGTCCTAGTTTCACTACAGAGGGTTGGTAGGAGTTGATGTGGGAGGGTTTCACTTTTAGTAAATGGGAGCAGTGGCAAGGAAACAATGTAGTAGGTTTAAAATAACTTGATAATTAAGAGAAGAAACAGTATTTTTTTCTCTTATGAATGACTTTAAACTATTGCCTATTTTCTAGCAAAAAATATCTGTTTCCACATGATAATTTTCCTGGTGAGCAATATAAAATAACTGCTCTATACTGCTGTACCTTTCTGTGGAGAATTTTCACACACTTTTCCCCCTTTGATCTGCACAGCAACCCAGTGAAATGGGCACAGAAGACATCTCTCCATTTTACAAAGATAGAAACTGAGGCTTAGAGAGGAGAAATGATTCATTCAACATTACTAGTCTGTGGCCGAGTCACACCTGGGTGCATCTGTAAGCTTCACCGAACATTTGAATAGGCAATTTTCCTCAATATTTAGCCATTACAATTTTCACTAAAGCACACCACTGTTTATACTACCACTGGAAAAAAAAAAGTTAAGCCAATATCAGTTATAAACTTAGTGGAATATTTACTCATAAAAAAATGCAGTGATCTGAATCTTTCAATAATTAAGATTTTGTTGGAGAAAGCTTGTACCGAAATCTGTGTAGGACCAAATTGGCAGGGAAGTCATTTATGCCCAGTTGTACTATGACTTGGGTAAATGGGGAAAAATCAACATTAAAACACACACATACACACACATACACGCACACATTATATATATTCAGTAACAATGTGATAATTTTGCATGGTGATAGATGGGTATCATACTTAATGTGAGAGATATATAAATGCCAAATTATTAGTTTCAATATACCTGAAACTAATATAATATTGTATGTCAAGTACACATTAAATAAATGAAATTTCATGACCCTAAAAGATGAAAACATAATTGATAATTTTGAATTTTAATGGTTTAAAGATTTGAATTTTAAAACGATTTTGAAACACAACTAAGGGATACTATATATATTAAATATTTGTTGTTTGTGCTTATATAATTATAAAGTTATCAAAATATTGATAATCAAGATATAGGAAAGCAAATTATGTGCAGCGATTTGGCATGATGAATTCACCATGAACTAATGTAGAATAAATTAGAAGCAAGCCACCTGGAGCATGAATGTATCTTTATTACTAGTACTGCTTTGTTATTAATACTGCCAAACACAAATAACTCATTTTA
The DNA here is from genome assembly GCA_004026585.1 of Noctilio leporinus. Classification (NCBI taxonomy): domain Eukaryota; kingdom Metazoa; phylum Chordata; class Mammalia; order Chiroptera; family Noctilionidae; genus Noctilio; species Noctilio leporinus. The sequence continues at coordinate 9,225 of PVIW01010918.1, read as the reverse complement.
ATATATGAGATACATTTACAAAGGGGCAAGGAAGCTAATGACTTTAATGTAACACAGCGTTTAAAAATATTATTTATTTTTATCTTTACTCAGTTGCCTATAAATTCAAGTAATATGGTAGTTGGTAGACAAAGTTTGCTCAAAATCCTGAGGGGAAAGATGAAAATATCTAAGTGATTTCCTGCAGAGCAAAACATGTGTTCCTTTTTTTGTATTCTCTTCACCCCACACCATTTCTTCCTCCTTATTTTAGCCAATTACCTTCTAGCTCTTACTTGCATTCAAATTATATTTTGTTATTCCAATTACTATAATTCTGCCTTTTATATAAGTCACTGATGTTGAGGTTGTGAATTACTGAAAAGAAATTCTCCACTTTGGTTTCTTGGGCTGATTGGATCTTTTATTATTATGTTCCAGTAGGGGGCAGGCAGTAACAAGAGGAGATAAAATCAAGGCAGGGCTGTTTGGTAGTTGCAGCAGGTTTGCAAAAGATTAAATAAGAGATTAAAAGCAATTGTGAAATCATATGGTACTTAAAAAAGCAATTGCGAAAAAGAAGGGGTTTGTCCTCTTTAATTTCAGTTCTATCTTTCTTTTCTAGTTTGTGATAGTTGCAAATTTGCATATAATAAGTTTAGGTGTGCTTTCTTTAATCATCCAGGTTTAAACAACTAATTAATCAAAAGTCATTGTTAAAAACACCGAGTGTGTATGGAGGATGTATGTGTCTGTGAAAAGTGTATAAAAGTCATTAGCAATCTAAATTAGGGAAATCAAGCTAAGATGACAATTTAAGGGAACATTTAAATATCAGTCAGTCTTGAAATTGTCTGTGAATCTAGTAAAAATTTAAAGGTGGGAAAAATTATGGTGTGGTGGAGCTGTCAAAGGCTTTACGAAGGAGTTGGGTCTTGAGCTGGATCTTGAATGATAGGTTTGGATCAATGGGGAAAGGTAGAGACACAAACAAGGAGGAATGGATGAACAAAGGCAAGTTGGTTTGGGGAGAGAAAGAACTCTCACCTGATGGAATGGAGATTGTGTGTTGTATAGTCATAGGAAATAAGGCTGAATTTTAGGTGTCCTTGATAGCTAAACAGAGAAAATTGGATATTGTGCAGTAATCATTGAGGAGCCATCTGCGTTGTATTTTTTGTTTGTTTTGTGTGTGTATGTGTGTGTGAACAGGAAAATAATGTAATAAAGCAATATTTTTAGAAAGTAACGTGGCAATCGCTTCTCATCAGTTGAAGTGGCATGTGGTAAAAGATCTATTTTGCAGCAGGAGTCAAGAGCTCCTACCCTTGGGTTTCCACTTTAGATAAAGTCCTTTGATTCTGCTGCAAGATATTGATAACTGAGAAGGGCAGTTTCTTTGCAGAGGAAGATATTAAATTCAGTACAGGGAAGGAGATCTAGGAGAAAAATTCCTATAGGTACCTGGAAATATAACAGAATCCAGGATTTGTGAATCATTTGTGGAGTGGAGGATTCCGCAAAGAAAATTCTCATAGATCCAAATGTAGTAGAATAGGCACTAGATATTTTTGTATGTGGGTCCTAAGAGTGATAATTATTTCTTCCTCTCAATAAGCAAGATCTGAGAGAAGGGAAAGGAGTTTTAAATTTTGAATAAGAAGAGAAAAACTCTTCTGACATTGAGGAGTAAGATGAGAAATTAGACACAGGGAGACCAATAGTTTGAGAACAGGAATAAGGAGATAAGACAGTTCCACAGTAGATGTTGCCTCTTAATAAGCCCATGAGTGGTTTAATTAATGGTACTAGTTAATAAAATAATTCAGTTGTCATTTGGTTTTATGTTGTATCTGAAAAATCAATCTGCATTGTGACCAAAATACAGAAACCATCAATACACTTTTCTTCCTTGTTATCACTGACATACACTTGATAATTTCTGATTAGGATTAGGGAGAAGGTCTGTGGTTAAGAAATAGCTTTGCAGAGGGGAGCAAAAAAGGGATGCATGTAATACAACAACAATAAAATTAAAAGAAAAAAAAAGTTAGATTAAGAGCTAAAAAAAAAAAAAAAGAAATAGCTTTGAATGTTGTAACAAAACTCACATAAGAGTTACAATCAGTTATTTAATTTCTAGGAAGAAACAACACAGTTCATTAATGAATGCTGAGCGAACAATTTAGAAGTTTTCTTAGCTAGAGTTTATATGCCTTATTGGTCCAAAATACCTAGGAACAAAATTCTATTTGTGTTGAAGGAAAGCACTATAGAAGAGTACCAGAAATGGTACTGGAAGGTTTTTGAAGCAAACCATTTTATTGAAAACTATCTATTTCTTTGAGTTGTTAATGTTGTAGCAGACTCTCCTGAAATCAGAATCTAAGATAGTTTTGAGTTGAAAATACTTGTTAGGGAGGACAGTTGGAAGAAAAACCTGGAAGGAAGGGAACTTCTGCAGAGGGGAAATTCTGCAGAGCGAGAAGCCACTCTGCAGTCCCACCTTTGGCAGTCTCATATGACCCCCATGAGAGGCTGTGGAGTTATGATGCTCCTAGAGAGGCTCTGCATTGAATGACTACAGCTGGGCCTTTATAGCTTCATCTCAACCAGTCATTGAATGGGAGATGCCCTGAGAAGGGTTTGACTTTGAGAAAGAAACTGCGCCGATCTCTGAAGATGCTGAGAACTGAAGGCTGTCTGCCGATAGTGCCCCTGCTAGTAACAGCAACAAGTCATTCCTTGAAGGAGATTCTAAGCTCATGTACTATGCCCAGCATAGCTGCTTTTCCCATGCTCTTCATTCCTTCCTGGATTTCTGCATTTTCTGGTATTAATTTCCTTCAGCCTAAATTATTTTTTATCATTATTAGTAGTGTCGACCAGCTGGTGAGGAGCTCTTTTCATTTCCTTTTATCTAAATATGCCTCATTCTTGAAGTGTATTTTTGCTGGATATAGGATTCTGGGTTGACTTTTATTTTCCAGCACCTTAAAAATACTTTTTTCACCATTTCTGATGAGAAGTTAGCAGACACTCAAATTATTATTTCTCTGAATATAATCTGTCATTTTTCTCAGGCAGCTTTTAAGATTGTCTCTTTATTGCTTTTTCTTTGCACATATTAAGTGTCCATATACAGTTATTTTCATATTTATCCTGCTTTGGGGTTATTGAGATTCTTGAATGTATAAATTTATGCTTTTCAGCCAATTTTGGGAAATTTTCAATCACTTTCTTCAAATATACGTTATTTTCTGCCAACTTTGTCTCTCTTCTTCTATAACTCAAATTACTTATATATATTTTAAAATTTAAAAAATTTTGCTACTTCATCACTGGTCCTAGTGGCTGTCATATTTTAAAATCTTTTTTCTTTTATTCAGATTGAATAATTTCTATTGATGTATTTCAAGTTTGCCAATGATTACTTGTCTCACCTCCATTCATCTATTAGATCTATCCAGGGAATATTTTATTTTAAATAAACATATTTAAAATTTTAGAATTTCCGCTTATTTTTAAACTAATTTATTTTTCTGTGTTGTGTTTTTTCATTTATTGTAAACATATTTTTAAGCATATTTTATTGATTATGTTATTATAATTGTTCTGATTTTCCCCCTTTGCTCCTCTTCACCTGGTGCCCTTTTCCTTCCAGCAACCGTCTCCCCTTAGTTCATGTCCATGGGTCATGCATAAAAGTTCTTTGGCTTTTCCATTTCCTATATTATTTTTAACCCCCCCCCTATCTATTTTGTTCCTACAAATTATGCTTCTTAATCGCTGCACCATTTCCCTATCCACCCGCTTCTGCCTTCCAGCTGACAACCCTCCAACTGATATTGATTTGGTTGGTTATACTGTCTCTTGGACATTAAGTTTGCATCTATTATATTAAATGTCTTTTTGCTTTTATGTTTTGTTCATCATGCATTGAATATTTGGGTGTTTTTCACTTCCTCAACAAAACTCAATCCTCTTTTCCTCAATTCCCCAATTCTTACATATGTCTTTGTTGGCTCTAAAGGTACATCATGAGATACAACTAATTACTAGCTGCATCAGCTTTAAGAACTGCTTATTCTCTTTAGATAGTAATTTCCTCACTTGTGAAGTGAAGGAACTATATAAAACCCTTGAGAAGTACAGACCTTTCAGGAAAAAAAAAAAAAAAAGAGTTTAGAAATCTTCAAATTAGTCCTTTCATTTTATACATGGACAAATAAGGCCCAAGAATGTTCAAGGAATTATTAAAGATATCACTGAACTTTTTTTTTTTTTTAGAATAACAAAAAATATTTTACTAAAACATAGGCTTTACAGAAGGTTCCAGACAAGCCATATAAAATGGTCACAACTTTTTCTTGAAGGGAGGATTCTACATCTGACAGCAAAGTCACAATGTTATTAGTGAGGGCCGCAATATTTGTTTAATGTTCCCATTTTGGTTCAGACAGTCAAGCTTGTCCATCTACAGCGTCTAAATAAAGTTGGGCTTGGCTAGAGAGCGTACTCTAGAGAGTTGGTTAGCTGCTTCTAGCTGATGCAATCAGGTTGACATAGAAGGGGGAAGGAGCCCATAACATTCAAATAAAACTACCTCCCCCCTCAAAAAAATAAAATAAAATAAAGAAAAACACCCACACCCCTGCAGCTAACCCTGACAATTACCTTCATTCACAGTGCTTGATACTTAAACCATGATGGGGGAAATGAGTAAAAGCAGAGCTGGGCCGCTGCTTTTAAACGTTTCACAACAATCCAGATGATACTTCTGGCCTCTGCTCATGCTTTATTAACAGTGACTCAGGACAAGACAGATTTGCTAATGTGCATTTAATCACCAAAGGACTGAAGATGTTGGGTTTTTATTCTGTAATGTTTCTAAGACTGTGTCCATTAAATGCAAACAAAAAGGGAAGAAGTGTTGGCAGAACAGGAGAAGTGATGCACACTCGATGATTGGATCGATTTAAATATTATTCATGGCATATAGCCTAGTCCATGCTCTAGCTGTTTCTATGGCTTGGGCTTCGTTGGTCTTCCACTGTTCCGCTACATCATTTGCTAATGGATCATCTGGGTTGGGAGCACTTAACAAAGCCTGGATCGATAGCAGAACTGTGCGGATCTGCAGTGCTGGGGACCACTTATCTTTCAAAATATCTAAACATCTTCTTCCCAACTTGTCTACATTAGGATGATAAATTTTGGTCATGAAACGTACTTTAGGTGCTGCCATCGGGTATTCTTCTGGAAGAAATAGTTCAAGTTTAAAAGTCCCTCCCTCAAAGGGGGAGTCCTGGGGGCCAGCAATGACCACATGAAAATAACGGGCATTGCTCTCATCTGGTTCTGCTTTAATGCCAGGAACTGGTTCTGCCAGCAAACGCTGGGTTTCCTTGATAATCCTGCAAGGCAGCCTGGCCATCTTGTCAGATCCCAAGTTCAGCCTCTGATCTAGTCTCCAGCTCCGCTCAGCTCACGCACGAGTGCTCAATGAACTTTTTAATGGATGAACTGAGCTTGAAACTTCATCATTGCATCAAAAAATAGCAGGAAAAAGAGATGTGGCAAGTATATGTGGGAAAATCTATGGCTTTTAGATGTGATGCTTTTGACATGCAGTAGTAATTTGAATGTAAAGAAATAGCAGCTATAGGGGTTGAAATACTTGTTTAAGAAAAACAGGTCAGAGTTAAATGTGGGTCAGTTCTGTTAGTTAATAAGTAAGAGAGTGTCTGTCATGTATCAGACACTACTTCATGCTAGGGATACCTGAACAAGACAGAGATTCTGCTCTCATGGAGCTTAGAGGCCAGTAGATCTCTGAAAAGAACTGAGCCAATGTCAAAATAATGAAAAGTTTGAGTGGTTGATACTTTCAGGACAGACTATATATTATATAGGTATATATAGTATACATATATACTATATATAATGAATCATTGCAAATTATTAAATAACTATATATATATATATACATACACATATACATATATAATTAATCATTGCAACTTATTAAATAATACATAGGTGTATAAGAAGAAATAGAGGGTGACATAGAAATGTGTAGTTGGTATATCTAGTCTTCCTCAGGGCTAAGGAGGGCTTCTTTGTGGAAGTGATGTTTACAGTGAAGATGAACAGAAAACAGCTAGCAAGAAGAGTTGGGGAGAGGAACATTATAGACAGGTCAATCAGCCTCTATGAAGGAGAGAGCAAGTTAAATTGAGGCAGAAGTGGTACAAGAAGGAGAAACCAACTATGTAGAGGCCTATTTGAAGTTTGGGGGTGGGGGAGAGTAGTGAAAGAAGGCATAAAGAGAAAGAAGAGCAGATGAGACTTTGGGGAACACTACACCAAGGTGCCTGAGGAAACAGGCAGGTTTGCAGAGGAGACAGCAAGGAAAAGAATAGAGTAGTGGTAGTCATGAAGAAAGGGGTTTTAAGAGAGGAAAGTGTTAAATAGCACCAGAATATGATGAAGAGTCAAGGAGCACAAGCCCTGAAGAAAGACTAAAAGTTTGACTATACCCTTCAAAACTGGTTTGAGTGGAAGGGTGAGTGATCTACAAGATTGTTGGTATCAAGGGGAGAATGGGTGGGAGGAAATCGAGGCTGTGGGCATAGCCCACTCATTCTAGAAGTTTGGTAGTTAGAAGGAGAAAGCAGCATCTAATTTCCCCCCTATCAACATACGGAAAACCTGCACGTTCAAAGAGTTTCATTTGAGAACATTGAATGATTTGGTTAAGCTATTTCACCAAACTGGCTGTGTACATATGTAGCTTTAAATTGTTTAGTGATTTCTTTATTCTTGCCATTTTGTTAATTTACCATGAAATACTAATTTTTTTTCCCAAAGGTTTATCTAGTGCATAATATAAGAATATCTCATTATGTGATACATTTTGTGGTATGGGCAAATTTCTGAAAAACATCCAAGTAGAAATATCGGTAGATTTACAAGAGTGAATCTAGTTATTTTTATTCTCCAGAAAAATCATTCTATCTTATCCTTCTTGGCTCTTTCCCCAGGGATTTTAAACCACTAATTTTAAGCAGATTGTGAGACAGAATTACCTGTAGAGCCTAAAATATTTTACTATGGTGCCAGCTCAAGCCTATCTAATTGCAATTTTCAGGGTATAGAGTCTGGACATCTGGATTTTCACAAATCTTTTGCAGATGATTGTAATGAAAGCTGGGGTTAATTAAGAACACTATCCTAGCCCTGGTAAGTGTGGCTTAGTTTGGTTGGAGCATTGTCCCACAACCAAAGGGCTTCAGAGTTCGATTCCTGGCTAGGGCATACACTTTGGTTGTGTTTGATTACCAGTCCAGCACGTAATAGCACCTGTCTGGTCTGGGCATGTATGATTCCTGATCCGGTTCTGGGGCATATGTGGGAGGCAACCAGTCAATGCTTCTCTATCCCGTAGATGTTTGACCTCTTTCTGTCTCTGTCTCTCTCTCTGTCTTTCTCATCCTCAGGTAAGGATTAAAAAACAAACAAACAAACAAACAAAAAAAAAAAAACAACCCCAAAATACATTGTCCTGGGTCTTCCCTTTTCACCAAACTGTTCCTGTTGTTTTTTATACTCAGCACATGGTTGCTCATCTTCAGATTTATCCATCATCCAATGTGAATATCTTTAACTATCCCAGACAATGAGATTTCGGAGGGCAGAGACCTTGCCTCATTTATTTTACTATTCCCAAAGCTCTGCACAGCTATGTGATACTCAGCTGTGTATACTATGTGTATACTCAGAAATGTTTTATCAACCTGATTTTCTTCAAAGTGTCTGTGTGTCTGTAATCACTCTTTCCATTTCTGCTCCTCTTTCAGAGACAGAGTATCAGTCTTTTAAATGTAAATGTTCACTTTTTGTTTTTCTCATGTTCTTCCAGTACTCCGAGGGTCCTGTTTTACTGGTTAGCCTCCTTCATTCTTGTAACCAAACTCATCCTCTTTTTATCTGCAAAGATGCTGTGTTCTTTATTATCAAATATCCTCTTAGTCTTTATGGTTGCAGATTTGTCCCATCTTGTTCAGGTTTGACTTGAAAAGGAAAAGGCCATTGTCTCATTCTCCAGAATTTTAAGGTCAAAATTCCTGAAAAAGTCAGTCTGCATTTATTGACAATTGCTTCTGCTTGGCTCCTTGCAGTCGCTTTCTGTTCCTCACTCTGCACTGATACCATCTTTATAGCTCCTAAAGGTCTCTGACCACCTTTTTGTTAGCAAACCATAAAAAGCCTTAATTCTACTTTTAGACTTTTCCCATATGATCATTCCTTTTCTAAAATCTCCTCTCTTCCTGGTTTAAAGACCTGCATTTACTTTCTACTTTTTTCATTTTGTTAACTCCATGTCCTCCAACAGATTCCTTATCTTTTTTGACTTTTAGTTACCGTAGGACTTTATTTATTTTTAATTATATTTTATTGATTATGCTATTACAATTGTCCCAGTTTTCCCCCTTGACTCCCCTCCATGCAGCATGTCCCACTCCCTCAGGCAGTCCCCACACCATCGCTCATGTCCATGGATCATATAAGTTCTGTGACTACTTTACATCACCATAGCTGTTCTGTAACTATCAGTTTGTGCTTCTCAGTCTCCTCCTTCTTCACCCATCCCCCCACATGCCTCTCTTAATCTGATTCCTAATTTAGAATGTTCTCAAGACTCTGGTTTTGGCCTTTTCTCCAACTTCCGCATCAGAGGTTACAATTTGGCAACTCATGAGCTAGATCTAGATTGAAGACACTTTTAGTTGGCTCACATAATATTTCAAAAAAATGTAATTACCTGGCTGGTAGCACAGTGGTTAAGGTGCCGGCCTGCGAACCCAAAGATCGCAGGTTCGATTCCCCAGCCAGGGCACATAACCAGGTTGCAAACCAGGTCTCCAGTCAGGCCTGTGGCTGGAGGCAGGTGAAACCATAAAATACATTGATGTCTCTCTCCCTCTCTGCCTCTCTCCCTTCCCCTTTTTCTAAAAATAATGAAATAAAATCTTTAAAAAAGAAAAATGTAATTAGTTGCTAATATTTGAAAATTGGGAGATTTTACTCCGAAGGCTTAATTTAGTGTCTAGGGTTGCTGTGAGGATTGAGTTAAATGAGGTATATAAAGCATTTAACACTGTCTTAATTTTACAAACATTAAAAAAAATGGCACTTTAATTATTGCTTTGCAGTTTTCAAAGGCCTTTTTTTTTTTTTTTA
>PVIW01010917.1:0-40143 GCA_004026585.1 Noctilio leporinus | reverse complement strand
ACAGGTTCGATTCCCCAGCCAGGGCACATAACCAGGTTGCAAACCAGGTCTCCAGTCAGATCTGTGGCTGGAGGCAGGTGAAAGGCAACCATACATTGATGTCTCTCTCCCTCTCTGCCTCTCTCCCTTCCCCTCTTTCTAGAAATAATGAAATTAAAAAAAAAAAAAGGTAAAAAACTGATACTTCTTTCCTTTTCCCCTCCTGTCACAGTCTTTGGAGGCAAGCTTCCTGCTGCTGTGTGTTAACCGTTTCTTTGCCATGCATGAATGTGGCATGTTAACCTTTTGTAATTTATATAGTTACTTATGCAAAACATAGTATTTTAAAATAAAAGGAGATAAATTTTAGAAAAATTTACCTTATTAGAATTATAAATGGCAACATTAGAATTTTGTAGTATTTCCTTATTTGACAAAAGCTTTCCAAGTATTTTAAAATGCATTTATCAAGCCCAAATGAATAAATTCTTGAGACATTTCAAGGAGCCTTTGAAATGCCCCAAAGTAGAAGGAAAAGTCCTTTAAATAACCTTGGAAATCTTGATAAACAAGGAAAATGTATTATGATTTAGAAATTTGGCTTTTTGGTAGATGCAGGGAGAAACCTTTTTGATTTTCCGAGCATGCCGCCTTCCTTAGGCGACTTTGTATCGCTGAGGTTGCTGTATTAAAATGTGGTGGCAATGCCATTTGCTCCCTGGTCCCACGCAGGCCCCTTGCACTCCTGGAGAAAGACACGGTGGTGATGAAGCCTCTGTTGCCAAGGCCTCAGCCGTGGAGGTGGCAGCCACGTGACCTGCTCCATCCAGCCCCCTCTAGGGCAGTGGCTAGCCTTTAGTTTTTTGTTTCCATTTTAATTTTTCCCAGACCTTTAAGCCTAAAGATCCCTTGTCAGAAAACCAAGGGCAATGATCTTTCACAACCTTTAAAAGTACAGTTGACCCTGGCTGGTAGGACAGTGGATAAGACGCCAGCCTGCGAACCCAAATGTCGCAGGTTCGATTCCCCAGCCAGGGCACATAACCAGGTTGCAAACCAGGTCTCCAGTCAGGTCTGTGGCTGGAGGCAGGTGAAAAGCAACCATACATTGATGTCTCTCTCCCTCTCTGCCTCTCTCCCTTCCCCTCTTTCTAAAAATAATCAAATAAAATCTTTTAAAATAAATAAATAAATAAAAGTACAATTGAAGCTTTTTCCTTTATGTTGCAACCCAAGTATTTGAGCAACTGTTGAACTACTCTGAAATAAATTTCCTGTTCCTTAAATAGTCCATTTCCCATGTTTTCCTTGATGCCAAAAGAGTGGCAAGAGGACTTGCCTCAGTTTACCATTTCTTTCCTCTGAATTCACGCTTACAAGAGCTTTCTAGGGAGTGATGTAGTGGGCGCAAGTTTGCTGCTTGTGGGGAGCAGCTTCCAAGAGAGTTACCCCTTGGCTGTCCAGTCCCCTCTTACGTGTCTCAAGTGCTATCCCAGGAACACATGGTACCAAGGAGAGCTTGGAGAGCCAATCCTATGTGCACCTTCCTGGGGAGCCAGAAAGCAATAACTGGTGAGGTGGGAGTCCTTATGAGGCCCCTGCATGTCTCAGGGATTGACCCTAGACACTTTTGCAAGACCCCAACTCACAAGGGGGTGCTCAGTCCCTCCAGTAGAAAGGAGGAAATGCCTCTTGTCTCTGGTGTTTTAGTGAATTGCCTCAACAGTCATCAAGCCCTATAAATCTGAGATGGAATGGAGGAATACTGAAGAAAGAAACAAACTGAAATGGCCAGCAAAAACCAGCTGAAGATCTTCCCTCATACTGCAAGCACATCCGGCAGAATTTACCTCAAGGGTACCACTGTTCCTTACATTGAATGATGGGCCTTGTTCTCCACAACTTGGATGTGCTTTCCACAGCCTGGCTCATGGCCTTCCTGCATGAGTGAAGTCTGAAGGGGTGTCCTTCAGGCCCCATGTGCTGAGCACCAGGAATGTAGGGGAACCCAACATTTTACTTTGTAAAATCCCCTGGTGCTGCCAATGAACCAAAAACCATCCCAAACAGCTCTGTGTAAGGGGAAGAAGATCTGGTCAGTGGCTCAAGGCCAAAAGCCCTGTTCTTTGTTCCCAAAGGTCTTTTATCCAAAGGGGTAAACTTGGAGGCATCTAGCTTATCAATCAATGCTAAGCAATGCTAATCACAGAGAAAAGGAAAAACAAGTGAGGGAGCAGGGAGATCTCACTCAGGTCAGGATATGCATTCAAATTCAGAACACTCCTGCAGTGGATACAACAAAGGATCAGGGGAGGTGAGAGAACAGGCCTGGCTTCATAGTAACTAATGTATTTTCCAATGACATATTTTCCTTCCCCCAAGGGCCACTGGTTTTACATGGAAATATGTATGTACCCAGCATTCCCGGTCTTCCAGTCTGGACTTACAGGTTTAGCCTGGCCCATGTGGGATTCCAAGTTTCTGTTTATCCCAGTTAGGCCCCAACATATTACTATTGTAATGATGGGTTTTTGAAAGTTTAAGACAAAAGTAGTAAAAACTATAATTACAATAATTTGTTAATGGATACCTAAAATAAAAGATTTAAATTGTGACATCAAAAACACAAAATAAAGAAGGAGGGAAATGCAGAGCTTTAGAATGTATTCATATTAAGTTGTTATCAACTTGAAATAGCCTATTATAAATATGTTGCTTTATGCAATTCTCATAGTAACAATGCAAAAGCACATAGTAAGTAGACACAAAAGATAAAAGAATATAAGCATTTCACTACAGAAAAAAATCATCAAATCAAGAAGGAAGAATGCAAGAGAAGAAAGCAATAAAAGAATCAGAAAACGACAAAATGCCAGTAACTACATACCTGTTAATAATTACTTTAGATGTAAATGGACTAAATGCTCCGAGCAAAAGACACAGAGTGGGCCATGGACAGTGTGGCTCAGTAGGTTGTCCTTCTGTAACCAGAAAGCTGAAGTTTTGACTCCCTAATCAGGGCGTATGCATGGATTATGGGTCTGTACCCAGTCTGGGCTCCTGTGATCTCTGGTGCCTATGGAAGGCAACTGATCAATGCTTCTCTCACATAGATGTTTCTTTCTCTTCCTCTTTCCCTTCCTCTATCTCTAAACAATGAATCCTTGGGCAAGAAATGTAAACAAAAAGACAGGGTGGTTGAGTGAATAAATAAAATCAAGACTCATTTGTGTGCAGCCTACAAGAGACTCATGTCACATGTCAGGACTAACACAGACTGAGAGTGAATGGATGAGAAAAGGTATTTCATGAAAATGGAAACCAAAAGAAAACTGGGGTAGCTACTTACCTCAGATAAAATAGACTTTAAGACAACACTGTAGTAAGAGATAAAGAAGGTCATTATATATTGCTAAAGGGGTCACTCCAACAGGAACATATAACATTTGTAAATAGTTATGTACCCAGCATAGGAGCAACTAAATATATTAAGCAAAGGAATAAATACAGAAGTAAAATAACTGTAGGAGACTTTAATATCTCACTTTCATCAACGGACAGATTATCCAGACAGGAAATCAGTGAGGAAACATCAGCCTTATGGAGCACATTAGATCAACAGAACTTAACAAATATTAACAGAACATTTTATCCAAAAACAACAGAAAACATTCTCCTCAAGCACAGGTGGAACATTTTTCAGTATAAGTCCTATGTTTGGTTACAAAGCAAGTCTCAATAAATTTAATAAAACTGAAATAATATCTAACCATAGTAATATGGAACAAGAAAACAAATGAGAAAACTGGAAATTTCACGAATATGTTAGGATTATACAACATGCTACTGAGTAAAACTGGGTCAAAGACAAAGTCAAAACATACATTGAGACAAATAAAAAAGGAAATTCAACATATCAAAACTGATGGAATGCAGCCAAAACTGTTCTAAGAGAGACAAGGAATAAAGGTTTACATCAAGAAATGAAGTCAGCCCTGGCTGGTGGCAAAGTAGATAAGGTTCTGGCCTGCAAACCCAAAGGTCACTGCTTTAATTCCAAACCAGGGCAACATGACCAGATTGCAAGCCAGGTCTCCAGCCAGGTGTGTGGCTGGAGGCAGGTGAAAGGCAACCATACATTGATGCTTCTCTCCCTCTCTGCCTCTCTCCCTTCCCCTCTCTCTGAAAAATAATAAAATCTTTAAAAAGAAAAGAAAAGAAACAGAGTCAAAGAGACAGTCCTAAAATAGTGGTGTAGGCAGACAGGGCTCACCTCTTCACACAACCCCATCAAAATTGCAACTAAAATATAGAACCATCAGCCATAACTGTCAGAAATCAAGTGGAATGGATGTCTGACAACTACAAAATTAAAGAAACCACTTCCATTGAGAATAGTATGAGGGGTACAGATGCAGAACCAGCTGATCTCTCATCCACATGTGATAGGTAAAAATTAGGAAGGCATATCTCAGGGGCCAGGAGTCCCAGCCCCACACCAGGCCCCACAGCCTAGGGTTCTAGTGCCAGGAAGGGGACCTGGTAAGTCCCCATAGATTCTGGCTGCAGAAACCAGTGGGAACTGAGTCTGTGGAAGAAACTGCTGAAGTCCCCAGCAGTTCATCTTGCTCCCTCTGGGCTCCCACACCAGGGTAGCATCTTAAGGAGCACCAGTGGCACACAGGAAGAAACAGGTGTCTGACATCATGGCAGGCAGAGGCCTCTTTTCTAGGCCTCCCCACACAGAGCCAGCAATCTAGTGCATATCTGAGATTCAATCAACCTAGCTAACTCTGTTTGACCAGCCTTGGAAATCACCAGAGCTGCCACCCCATCCAACGTACAGGCCCACCCACACTGCTTTTCCATATGAATGGCTGGTCTTGGCTCCTGCTTCACAACTCCCTAAATCCTCTCAAGCAACAGCTGGCCACAGTGAGCTCCATGCCTGACACTAGCAGCAGCCAGCCTAGACTCACAGCTTGGCTTCACCTGGGAATCTCCAATCCCAGCACAAGTAGCAGCCATCTCAGATAAACACATGGCCTGCACCACCCAGGAAACCTCAGGGCCAGCATACCCAGTGGACAGCTACAGACAGTGTCAGAGCACCACCACCCTGCCCCTGCACAGCTGATCCTCCATGAAGGGTGGAAGTTGGTGGTCAGGTCAGTAGTCACAGCTATATGGGCCCATAAATTGGGTGGGGCAGAGTCTCTGAGGATTTCCATGGTGGGTCACACAGTGTTAGCCAAGCTGATGGAGTCTTAGAATGGCACCAGCTTGCAGGCTCTGCTGGGGAGAGGGTTTAGAAAAGAGACAATGGCTTCTGCTTGCCTTGATGCCAGACACTAATTTCTCCCTTATGCCGCTGGTACCTTTCAAGCTAGTACCCCGGTGCTGGAACTCAGAGGGAGTAAGTCTGAGTAGGTGAGTTCATGTGTGGGTTCTGAAAAGATAACTGCTTGGGGCTCTATCAGTTTCTTCCACAGACTCAATCCCCACTGGCTTTTGTAGTCAAAAGTTGTGCAGGCTTACCTTCCTGGCACCGGAACCCTGAGCTGGGGGGCCTGGTTGTAGGGCTGGGACTCCTGGCTCCTGAGATAACTTTCCCTAATTTTTTTTTTCTTTTCTTTCTTTTTTTTAAAATTTTATTGTTGTTGTATTACATCCATCCCCTTTTTGCTCCCAACTTTCCCTAATTTTTATCCATCACATGTGAGTGAGGGACCAGCTGGTTCTGCAAAAGCGCCCCTTCTACTCATTTCAATGGATGTGATTTCTTTAATTTTGTAGTTGTCAGACTTCCATTCAACTTGACTTCTGATGGTTCTGGCTAATGGTTGTTCTATATTTTAATTGCAATTTTGATGTTGTGTGAAGAGGTGAGCCATGTCTGCCTACACCACCATCTTGACAAGATCTCTGAAGTCATTAACTTTTCACATGGCCTTGCGGCGTTACTTGAGCATTGCTGAAGACCTGTGGAGCCTCTGTGGGTTGAAGGGACAAGTCACAATGATGTGGAAATTTATGGACAGGAAATACCTAGAAAGTCTGAAACAGTTTGTGTCTCAGGAACTGGTAAATTTGTAAATCATTCTGTAAGTTTGCATACCATATTTTCTTTTGCTGAACTGCACTCTTTGGTAAATAACATAACACCTGAAGGTTTTGTTTCCAAATCATGTCAGTTGCCTTCATTAATGTAAAGGTAATGATTTGTTAAGAGACTTAATGAAGGTTTTAATTACCAGAACTATAACTGGAAATGACGGTATCATGAAGTCAGTCTGTATATTTTTTCTGTGGTTTTATTGACTATTAAGATAAATAACTGCATGAAACTTTAATTCTGTAAAACTAATGCTGTAAAAGTATAATGAAATGCTCTTACATATGAGAAACAAATTTATAAATATTTTTTTCTCCCTTGATCAAAAACTTTATTAATTCCCTGATACATACTGGCCTTCACCTCTTACATATTATAAATATTTTAAAAATACTAAATCTTATCCTGGTATACAAATGTAATATTCTTTCAAAGAAAAAAGTTGTATATCTAAAACAATTCAAGTACTTAATAGAATACTAAGCAAACACACACATTCACAAATGACCTCTATTGCTCAGGGATAGAGGTATAAATAGTTATTTTATTGTAAAATATATAGAATTTTCTGTATTCCAAGGTTATTATACATTTTCTTCTTTAAAAAAAAGAGTGATGCATATTAGTTAATTTACCAACTAGTTACCTTGTAAATAAGAAGCCATGATAGTACTGAATTTTAACTGGTTTTGATTTATAAGTTTGGTATTGTGAGGAAACTACTTAAATTTTTTTATTTTTTATTTAAAAGGCATTTAGAGCCTCAAGAATGAATTTTGTATGCAATGCTGTTTTAAATTGTGACTAATCTCATAAAATTTCAGTATTCTTTATTATAAATAGACAACCTGAAAAATTCATTGATGATCTACAAGATCACATATAGACTGGCTTTGGTCCCTTTTCACTTTGACTATTTTTAATTAATTTACTTATTTTTATTGATTATGCTGCTACATTTGTCCCAATTTTTTCCCTTTGCTCCCCTCTGCCTAGCATCCCCTTCCTCTTAGGAATCCCCCCCCCCCCTTATTTCATGTCTGTGGGTCATGCATGTGAGTTCTTTGGATTTACCTTTTCCTGTATTATTATTAATATCTTCCTGTCTATTCTGCACCCATCAATTATGCTTCTTAATCCCTGTACCTTTTCCTCCTTCTTTCCCCCTCCCAGCTGACACCCCTCCACATATTCCCCATATCTTTGATTCTGTTCCCTCTCTGGTTATCTGCTTAGTTTTCATTTTCATTTTTTAAATTCTATTGTTGACAGTTGTGAGTTTGTTTTCTTTTTAATGTTCATAATTTTGATACTCTTTTTCTTAAGTCCCTTTAACATTTCATATAATAATGGCTTGGAAATGATGAACTCCTTTAGCTTCGCCTTGTCTGGAAAGCACTTTATCTGCCCTTTCATTATGAATGAAAGCTTTACTGGATAGAATAATCTTGGTTGTAGATCTTTGCTTTTCATCCCTTTGAATACTTTTTGCCCATCCCTTCTTGCCTTTAAAGTTTCTTTTGAGAAATCAGCTGATAGTCTTACAGGAACCCCTTTGCAGGTAACTCTCTTTTTTTCCCTCTTGCTGCATTTAAGATTCTCTCTTTATCTTTAACCTTTGGCATTTTAATTATGAGGTACCTTGGTGTGGTCCTCCTTGAGTCTAGTTTATTTGGGACTCTCTGTTTCCTGGACTTAGATGTCTATTTTCTTCACCAAGTTTGGGGAATTTTCCTTCATTGTTTTTTTCACATAGGTTTTCAATTTTTAACTCTTCCTCTTCTCTTTCGGCCACCCCTATGATTTGGATATCAGCATGTTTAAAGTTATCCCAGAGGTTCCTATGCATCTCCTCATTTTTTTTTTTTTTCAATTCTTGTTTCTTATCTCTGTAATGGGAGATTATTTATTTCTTTCTTATGTTCTAAATCATTGATTTGAACCCCAGTTTCCTTACCTTCACTCTTGGTTTCATGGGGATTTTTCTTCATTTCACATAGCCTAGCCTTCACTTCTTCTTTTCTGTATTTGTTGTATTTAAGTATATCTGTCAAGTCTGTGAGCATCTTAATCACCAGCATTTTGAACTCTGTGTCTATTAGGTTGGCTATCTTTTTGTCACTCAGTTCTCCCACCAGCACCTTGATCTGCTTCTTCTTTTGGGCCATACTTCTCTAACTCATCAGTGTGATAGCTTTCTGTGTTTGCCTCTGTGTCTTAGGTGTTTCTGTTGCACTTGTTACAGTGTAAGGGGCTGAGCCTTAAGAATTTGTCAATGTGGGGCAACCCATTTCACCAGTTTTGAAGGAATAATGCCACTTGTCCATTGAGACTGGCAGTTTCTTCCTCCTCCCCAACCCCCACTGGTTTTCACAGTCAGAAGCAATATGGCTCTATTTTTCTTGACACTGGAACTGTGGGCTGTGCAGTCTGGCCCTGGGATTGCTTCCCAGGTTTAAGTGTATGACTGTACTTTTCATGACCACCTCAATCCCTGTGCCGCCACAGCTGCTGGCTCTATTTTTCTACGTGCTGGAATCATGGGCTGCATGAATCTGGCCCCAGGATTGCTTCTTCCCAGGTTATAATATATGACTGCACTTTTCACTGCAGCCTCAACTCTGGTGCTGCCACTGCCGCTCTCCTCCCCAGCTCCACCCCTCCTACCTATCTGGCTATTTCTTTACTTTTCTTTGTTGCACTTCCATGTAGTTTGATTTTCTGAAATTTGCATTGTTTTTATTTAGTTCTGAAGTAGATGTAAATTTCTTCTTGTTGTGAGGGATATGTAGCACGTCTACCTACCTTCACTTTGACTATTTCTAAGAATAGTATTATTGAACAAAAAAAAAAAAAAAAAAAAAATGGAGTTTAGCTGCCTGCCACCACAAAAGCCAAACTCATGAGGCAATTGCTTTGAAAAAGGCAAAAGGTTCTTTCAGAGGCAGCACAGCCTGGAAGAATGGTGGACTCCTATCTCAAAAACCATCTCATTCTTCCAGTTTAAGCCCAAGGTGCTTAAAGGCATAGGAAGGAGAAGGGTTTTTCCCCTAATCCAATTACCTTTCTAGCTTTTGGCTATCTGGGGGCCCTAGTCATTCATCTTTCTAGCTTTTGGCACACTTAGTGTAAGAACCTCCCCCTGCTGACATCTTGGCCAATGGGTTGAGACTTCTGTTAGGACCCATTGTTTTGAATTACTGTTTGAGAATTTCATGATTTACCCCTGATGTGGGAGATTTAAAACAATTCACAACTTTTATATTAACCAATATAGTACAAAATAAAGCACACAAACAAAGAAAGAAAAAGAAAGAAGATCTCAAATAAGCGATCTCATTTTACACCTCAAGGGATTAGAAAAAGAACCAAGAGGGCCAAACAATATCAAGAGAGAAGGAAATAAAGATATTAGTAAAAATAAATAAAAGAGACTAAAAAGACAATAGAAAAGAATCTAATAAAACTAGTTTTAAAAGTTAAACACAATTTCACTAAGAAAGAGAATTCAAATAAATAAAAAATTAGATGTTACAACTGATACCACAGAAATATAAAGGATCGTAACAGACTACTATGAACAATTGTATGCCAACAAATTGTACAACCTTGAAGAAATGGATATATTTCTAGGAACATAGAACCTATGAAGATTAAATCAGAAAGAGAACAGATTGATCACTTTTAAGGAGTCTGAATCAGTAATCAGAATGCTCTAAGCAAAAGCCCAGGACCAGATGGTTTCACTGGTGAAGTCTACCAAATAGTTATAAAATAATATCAATCATTCTCAAACTCTTCCAAAAATAGAAGAGGAGAGAACACTTGCAAACTCATTTTATGAGGCCAGCATTACCCTAATACTAAAACCATACAAGCACACTACAAGAAAAGAAAACTACAGGCCTAAATCTCTAATTAACATAGATGCAAATATTCTCAATAAAATATTAGCAAACAGAATTTAACAATACATTAAAGGATGTTACACCATAATCAAGTGAGATTTATTTCAGAGGTGCAGGGATGGTTCAACATCTACAAATCAATCAATGTTATACACCACATGAACAAAATGAAGGATAAAAATTATATGATCATCTCAGATGCAGAAAAAGCAGTAAAATTCAACATCCATTTATGATTTCAAAAAAACCCTCTAAACAAAATGTGTATAGAGGGAGTGTGCTTCAACATGATAAAGACCGTATATGTTAGCATCATACTCAACAATGAAGAGTAGAAAGCTTTTTTCCTCTAAGATCAAAACCAAGATAAGGATGCCCATGCTCACCACTTTCAGCCAACAAAGTATTGGGAGTCTTGACCAGAGCAGTTAGGCAAGAAAAGGAGATAAAAGCCATCCTAATCAGAAAGGAAAAAGTAAAATTGTCATTATCTATTGACATGATAATATATATAGAAAACCCTAAAACCTACACACACACATCCCCCCCACCTGTTAGAATTCATGAACAAATTGAGTAAAATAAATACAGTCATGCATCACATAATGACTTAAATATGTTCTGAGGAATGCATCATTAGGTGATTTCTTCATTGTACAAGCATCATAGAGTGTGCTTAAACAATCCAAGATGGTATAGCTTACCATACACTTAGGCTATGGTACACCACCCCATATAAATGGTCCATCATTGACCAAAATGTTATGTGGCATATGACTGTACATAAAAATCCATTGCATTTTTATACATTAGTAACAATTATAAAGAAATTTAAGAAAACAATTTCATTTATAATTGCATCAAAAGAATAAAATACCTGGAAATACATTTAACCAATGAGCTGAAAAACCTATACACTGAAATTTATAATACTACAATGAAAGAAATTGAAGATGCAAATAAATAGGAGATATTTCATGCTCATGAATTGGAAGAATATTGTTAAAATGTCCATGTTCCCCAAAGCATCTACAGAGTCAATGCAATTCCTAGCAAAATTCCAATGGCGTCTTTCACAGAAATAGAACAAACCATCCTAAAATTTGTATGGAACCACAAAAGACCCTGAACAACTAAAGCATTCTTGAGGACGAAGAACAAGCCCAGATGCCTCACATGTCCTGATTTCAAACTATATTACAAAGCTATAGTGATTAAAACAGCATGGAACTGGCATAAAAACAGACACACAAATCAATGACAGAATAGACAATCCAGAAAGAAACCCACACATATGGTCAATTAAGCTATGATTTTTTTTAAACACCAAGGATGTACAGGAATGAAAAGTCTCTTCAATAAATGATTTTGAGAAAACTAGAAAGCTATGTGCAAAAGAATGAACTGGACCCGCTATCTTATACCATATGCAAAAACTAAGTCAAAGTGAATTAAAGAATTGAATGTAAGACCTGAAACCATAAAACAGCTAGAAGAAAATAGCAAACTCCTTGAAATGCATCTTAGGGTTTATTTTCTTGATTTGACTCTAAAAGAAAAGGCAACAAAAGCAAGATAAAAAATTAAAAATAACTGGGACTACATTAAACTTCAGATGCACTGGCAGAGGAACAGTTCATCAAGCACCTTGAAACTAAAACTAAAAATCTTCTGCAGCCCTGGCCAGGTGGCTTGGTTGGTTGAAGCATTATCCTATACACCAAAATATTGTGGGTTTGATCCCTGGTTAGAGCACACAAGCACACACCTAGGTTGCAGGTTTGATCCCTAGTTGGGGCACATACAAGAGGCAGCCAAAGGATATTTCTCTCTTGCTCTCTCTATCGCTCTCTCCCCTCATCTCTAAAATCAATAAACATATCCTTAGGTAAGGATTTTTTTTTTTTTTTTTTAAGTTCTGCAGAGTAACATCAGCTTCGAGACAACATGAATCAGTCTCTTTTTCTCTCTTTAAATTATAACCAGTAGGACATCTACAGCCCAACCTGGCTTCCTCCACACAACACATTAGGATACCCAAGAGTTCACACATCTGTTCATTTGAAGATGGATGGATTGGACCTCATTGGGGCCAATAGAGCCATAGTCAGAGGGTGCAGAACCCCTGTAGCACTTGAGACTAGAGTGTCCTGAAGCCAAGGCAGATCCTGCATCAGAAGGCTCCAGGAACTGTGCCAGTACCCAAGACCCAGCCAGCAGCCCCCCTGCCCAGCAGCAGTAATAGCAGCCTTGGCCCTCCCAACATCAGAGAGGTGCACTCAAGACCCTAGGGCTTAAGGCACTGGTATCCTCATCCTGAGACTCCAGTAACTATGAAAGCATACATGGCCAGAGGCTTCAGGAACCTCAGCAGTGCCCAAGACCTGGTTGGGACCATCCCCTGCAGCAGTGATGACTGTAACCTCAGCCATCCCAGAAATAGGGCCCACTGAGGACCACAGTGCCTTCTTTGGTGGCAATAGTACCTATGACCTGAGTTGATAGGAACTTGGGTGGCACCTGCGACCCGCATCTTTGCCTCCTCACAGCTGTAGCTCCATAACCTCAACCTTCCCAGCAGTAGGTGCTGCACCGAAGACCCCTGTGTCCACAGCAGAAGTGGTGGTGACACTGCCTGCAACTTGAGTCTCCAGGAATAGCAGTGGCACTGGGAACGCAGCAACACCAACAGCAGCAAGGCATCAGCAACCTCAAAGGCAAAATCAGCAACAAGGGCACCAGCACCTCCACTGGCGAAGGCAGTTGGAGGGTAAAATGCTCTAGCTCTGAAATATAACTAGAGACAACTCAGAAGGGTGTCTGCTGCTTCAGATGCACTGGCAGAGGAACAGTTCATCAAGCACCTTGAAAAATCACAATAACACAGTAAGACAAAAAGAAAATTCCAATTCTCCAGAATTGGAGAAATTTAAAGTCATAGAACACTACAATCAAACTGATAGAGAATGCAAAGTAGTTGTCATGAAGAAACTCAATGAGCTACAAGAAAACTCAGAAACTCGACTCACACAGGCCACAAGTAAAGGGTGGTGGCCAGTGACCAGAGCTCAGTGGGTGCAGTCATGCTAAAACTAGCAAAGGGAGATACATCTACGGAGGGACAGAAAAGAAGGGTTCATTGCAAACAGGGCCATATTCAGAGCTGAAATGGAACAAGCACATGGTGAGCCAATGAGAAACCAGGTCACAGGGACACATTTGACAGAAGACACCCCAAAAGCCAAGAAGAGCATTGTGATTGGAGGAGGATCTGGGTTCCTGAGACAGTACGTGGTGGAACAACTACTGGCTGGCAGCTGTGCCATCAGTGCATTTGATATGTGGCAGAGTTTTGAAAATCTCCAGGTGCAATTCTTTCTGGGCAACCTCTGCAGCCAATAGGACCTGAACCCTCTGTAAGGTGTAAGCACAGTTTTCGACTGTGCATTCACCCCATCATCCAGTAACAATAAGAAACTCTTCTATAGAGTGAATTACTTTGGCACCAAGAATGTCGTTGAAACTTGCAAAGAGGCTGAAGTTCAGAAACTCATTTTAACCATCTGTGCTAATGTCATCTTAGAGGGCATTGACATCAAGAATGGAACTGAGTGAAGGCCTCCCTTATAACCATGAAACCCATGACTACTACACAGAGACAGAGATCTTACAGGAGAAAGAAGTTGGGTACCTGTGATTCTGAGAGGAATTTCTTAACTACATCCATCAGCCCCCATGGCATTTTTGGCCACAGAGATCCCTAGATGGTCCAAAACCTCATTAAGACAGGCCTGTAAAGGCAAGATGAAGTTTATGATTGGAAATGGGGAGAACTTGGTAGGCTTCGCCTTTGTGGAGAAAATTATGTGTGAATGCCTTCTGGCTGCAGAGCATCTCTCCCAAGAGCCGGCCTTGGAAAAGAAGGCATTCCACATCACAAATGCCAAACCCATTCTTTTCTGGATGTTCCAGTCCCATATTGTGATAGGCCTCTATTACAAAGCTCCCAAGCACCACATCCCTTACAGGGTGGCTTACTGCCTGGCTATCTTACTGTCTCTCCTGACAGTGATCAGTCTAACCATAGAGCTCCAGCCTACTTTCACACCAATGTGGGTAACACTGGCTGTCACATTCCACTATTACAGCTGTGAGAAAACCAAGAGGTCCTGGGCTATCGGCCACTGGTTACCATGGACAACGCTGTGGGAAGACCGTGCAGAGCTTCCACCACCTTCAGAGAGTCCCCTGAGGTCCCTGAGACTGGGCCCTCTCACCATATTCTCCTGCTAATACCTTTTCCCTGTCGAACAATAAACTAACTTCGTTCAAGTGAAAAAGAAAAAAGGAAATTTAGAAAGATAATTCAATTAGCTCAGGAATAAAACTAATGCACAAAAGGAGTACTTTACCAAAGAAATTGAAACTCTAAAAAGGAACTAAGCAGAAATTTTGAGCTGGATAACTCAATAAATGATATGAACAATACATTAGAATGGACTGGAAATAGAGCAGACCATATGGGAGAATTAGCAAGCTTAAAAATAGAAAACTATAAATGATTCAGGTGAAAGAGGAGAGAGAACTAAGGTATAAAAATTTAAAAAGGAAGAATCTTTACAAGAACTTTCCAACTCCATTAGAAAAAACAACGTAAGGATAATGGGTATTCCAGAAGGAGAAAAGAATGAAGCAGAGAGCTTGCTTCAAGAAATAATAGCTGAGAACTTCCCAAACTGGGGAAAAGAACTAGATATATAAATCCACAAAGCTAAGAAAATACCTAATAATCTCAGCACAAAAATACCTTCTCCAAGACATAGTATATAAAAACTGTCAAAAGTCAATGCTAAAAAAGATGCAGCAAGAGTGGTACTAAGTGGGAGGTTTGTAGCAATACAGGCCTACCTCAAGAAACAAGAAAAATCTCAAACAATCTAATCTTACACTTAAAGGAAAAGCAAATGAAACCCAAACTCAGCAGAAGTAAGGAAATTAAAAAGGAAAAATCAGAGTGGACTAAATAAATAAAGACTAAAAAGATAACATAAAAGGTCAATGAAACTAAAAGCTGGTTCCTTGAAAATATAGAGTTGACAAACTTCTAACTAGATTTATTAAGAATAAAAGATAGAAGACTCAAATAATTCAATTTAGAAATGGAAGAGAAGTTGCAATGCATACCACAAAAAGACAAATGATCATAAGCAACTACTATAAACAACTATCTGCCAACAAATTAGAGAACCCAGAAGAAATAAATTCTTAGAATTATACAACCTTTCAAGAGTGAATAATGAAGGAATTAAACATCTAAAAAGGCCAATCACTGGTAAGGAGATTAAAACAGCAATCAAAAACCTCCCAAAAAACAAAAGTGCAGGACTAGATGGCTTCACTGCTGAATTCTGCCAGATATTCAAAGAAGGTTTAATACCTGTCTTTCTCAAACTCTTCCCAATAATTGAAGACAAGGAAACTTCCTAATTCATTTTATGAGGCCAACATTACCCTTGATACCAAAACCAAACAAAGACAACACAATAAAAAAAAAAGTATAGGTCAATATCTACCACAAATTCAAAAATCCTTAACAAAATACTAGCAAATTAAATAAAACAATACATTGAAAGGATCCTATGCCATGATCAAAGTAGTATTTATTCCAGGAGCACGAGGATGGTTAGTGCTGACAAATCAATAATTGTGTGATACCACATTATCAAGTTGAAGAACAAAAATAATATAATCATCTCAATAGATGCAGAAAAAATAGTGATGTGATTCAACATCCAATTATGATTTTTCAAAAATTCTCAACAAAATGGGTATAGAAGGAAAGTACCTCAACATAATAAAGACCATATATGATAAACTCACAGCTATTATACTCAACAGTAAAAAACTAAAAGCTTCTTCTCTAAGATCAAGAACATACAAGGAGGTCCACTCTCATCACTATTATTCAATACAATATTGGAAGTCCTAGCTAGAGCAATCAAACAATAAAAATTGGAAAGGAAAATTAAAGCTGTCACTACTTGCAAGTAACATGATTTGATGTCTAGAAAACCCTAAAGACTCCACCAAAAAACTATTAAAAATAATAAAAAGTACAGTAAAGTTGCAGGGTACAAAATCAATATACAAAAATCTGTTGCATGTTTATACACAAAACAACAAAAAATCAGCAAGAGAAATTAATAAAACAATCCCATTAACAATTGCAACAATAACAAAAAATAAAACCCTAGGAATAAATTTAACCAAAAAGGTGAAAGACCTGTACTTGAAAACTGTAAGATATTGGTTGAAAGAAATTGAAGAAGACACAAAGAAATGGAAAGTTATTTTGCTGAGGGACTAGAAGCATTAACATTGTTAAAATGTCCATATTACCTAAAGTGATCTATAGATTTAAAGCATTCCCTATCAAAATATACCTCACAGAAATAGAACAAAAAATTCTAAAATTTGTATAGTACTACAAAAGATCGCAAACAGCCAAGTCAATCCTGAGGAAAAAGGAAAAAGCCAGAGGAAACACATTTCCTGATTTCAAACTATACTATAAAACTATAGTAACCAAAACATTAACTGGAAGGGAAAAGGGGTGCATAGATCAATGGAACATAATCAAGAACCCAGAAATAAACCCACACACATATGAACAACTAACAACAAAGAAGCCAAGAACATATAATAAAGAAATGAAAGTCTCCTCAATAAATGATGATGGGAAAACCAGACAGTCATGTGCAAAAGAATGGATCTAGACTACAATTTTACACCATAAGCAAAAAGTAAAAGTGAATTAAAAACTTGAACCCTTAAATACAGTTGTGTCGGAGACCCCAACCCTCCACCCCTGCTGTGAAATCCCCTGGTGGGGATGAAATAACACCATCCCAAACAGCTCTGTGTGAGGGGAAGAAGATCTGGCCAGTGGCTCAAGGCCAAAGGCCCTGTTGTTTGTTCCCAAAGGTCTTCTATCGAAAGGGGTAAAATGGAAGGCATGCAGCTTGTCAATCAATGCTAATCAGTGCTGATTACAGGGAAAAAGGAAAAACAACTGAAGAGGCAGGGAGATCTCACTCTGGTTAGAATGCGCATTCAAATTTTAAAACTTCTGTAGTTCATACAGCAAAGGATCAGGCAAGGTGAGAGAACAGGCCTGGCTTCATAGTAACTCAAGTATTTTCCCATGACCTAGTCCCCTTCCTCCAGGACACTGGTTTTAACATGGAAACATGTATGTACCAAGCATTCCTGCTCTTCCAATCTGGACTTACAGGTTTAGCCTGGCCCACGTGGGATTCTAAGTATCTATGTTTCCCAGGTGGGCCCCAACACAGTTGCCTTAAGAAAACTTTTTGTAGATCTTTATATTAATAATTATGAACAAGAAGAGATCATCTCAAACATAAAACCTGAAACCATGACATACATAGGAGGAAACATAGGTGGTAAGCTCCTTGATATCAGTTCTAGTGATATTTGTGCAGACTCAGTTCCAATAACAAAGGAGACAAAAGCAAAATAAATAAATGAGACTACATTAAACTAAAAAGCCTCTGCACAGCAAAGGAAACTATCAACAAAACAAAAAAGCAACCTACTGAATGGGAGAAGATATTAGCAAATCATATATCTGGTAAGGGGTTAATAGCCAAAATATATTTTAAAAACTCATACATATTAACAATAAAGTAAACAACCCAATTTTTCAAAGGCAGAGAATTCAAATAGACATTTTCCTGACGCAGACATACAGATAGCCAACAGGCACATTAAAAGATGTTGAACTAATCATTAGAAAATGAAAATCAAAACCACAATGAGATGTCACCTCACACCTGTTAAAATATCTATCCTCAAGAAGACCAGAAATGACAAGTGTTGGAGAGGATGCAGAGAAAAGGAAACCCTCATACACTGCTGCTGGTGGGGATGTAAATTGGTGAAGCCACTATAGAAAACTGTAAGTTCCTCAAAAAATTATTAAATTCAATTACTCTAGAATCTAACTATTCCACTTTGGGATATTTGTCCAAACACTATGAAAATACTAATTTGTATTTACACTAGCCAAGATATTGAAACCAGAGGGCAACTGCGTCTGGACTCCTGCTGCCTGTCGCTGCTCAGCTCAAAAGCAGAGACGGGAATTCGATTATAATTGCACTTTTATTAATATCAGAGGCTGGCAACCCGAGAAGGTGCTGAGTGAAAACCCTAATATCCACCTTCCCCTTGACCTTTCAGAAGCAAGCTTTTATAGGGGAAATGTGGGGATTCAGAAGGGGGAAATTTCTAAGGGGAATGCAGATGCATCCTCTTTCTTGGGAGCAAGGGGAGGGGAAACTTAAAGGAAAGCAGCGCAGTTTCCTCCCAAGCTCGCTGCCTTTGTTCTGAGTTTTGGCATGTTCTCTCTCTGTTTCCATTAGCTTTCTTCTCTTCTCTGAACACCTGTGATCAATGGCCTTCAAAGCTATGTGTTCTCTGGATAGGGAAAAGAGCTATAAACCATTTGCTCTCCATCGTCCTGGGTTAGGGGAGATAAGGTCTTGTGGTTTACCAGCTGGCTCTAAGTTGCTCAGGCTATTTGGCCTTGTTTAATTTTCTTGTCTCAGTTTCCCCATTCCATTTGCTCAGGGGTTTCCTTAGCTTCTTACTATCCTGTCTCAGTATGGAAGCAACCTAAATATTTATCTGTGAATAAATGGATAAAGATATAGATAAGTGAATAAAGATATGGAATGTTAATCATAAAAGAACAGGTGAAATTCTATCACTTAAAACAACAAGGATGGACCTTTATAGTATTATGCTAAGTAAAATAAGTCAGACAAAAAGACAAATACCTTACGATTTCACTCATATGTGGAATATAAAAACAAAACAAAAACAAACTCATAGATGAAGATAACAGATTGGTGGTTGCTAGAGGGGACAAGAGGTGGAGGGAGGGTGAAATAGGTAAAGGGGGTCAGTTGTTGGGTGACAGATGGAAAAATAGGCTTTTGGTGGTGAGCATGATATAATACAGGTGCCTATTTATAATATTGCATACTTGAAGCTGATGTAATAAACCAATGTTCAGTAAAAAAAGTAAGTAACAAAATAATAAAAATAAAAAATAAAGAGCTTCTGCCCAGAAAAGAAAATCATCAACAAAACAAAAAAGCAGCCCACAGAATAAAGAAAAATACTTGCAAATAACTTACCAAATAAGGAGTTTATATCCAAAATATATAAATAACTCAATAGAAAAAAATCCAATTTGAAAATGAGCAGGAAAAATAAAATAGGCAGAGAACTCAATAGACATTTTTCCAAAGGAAGTAAAAGTCGTAATTCAAAAAGCTATATGCACCCCTATCTTCATTGTAGCATTATTTACAATAGCTAAGACTTGGAAGCAACCTAAGTGTCCATAGATGGATATACAGATAAAAATGTGGTCTAAATATAAACAATGGATTATTATTTAGCTCTTTTTTAAAAAGCATGAAATCTTGCCATTTGCAACATGGGCAGAACTGAAAGGCATTATCTAAGTGAAATAAATCAATCAGAGAAAAACAAATACTGTATAATCTCAGAATTGGAATCTTAAAAAAAGTTATGGAACTTCAGGTAGTAAAAAAATGTTATTTTTATCTTCATCTGAGGAAAGTTTTTAAATTGCTTTTAAAAAGAGGGAGAGAAAGAGAGAGAAATATCAATGTGAGAGAGAAACATCGTCTGGTTGCCTTCTTGTATGTGCCCAATGTGGGATGGAACCCACAACCTAAGTATGTGCCCTGACCTGCAATTGAACCTGCAACTTTTTGGTTTACAGAGCAAAGCTCCAACCAACTGAACCACACTGGCCAGGGTGGGGCTGCTGGTTTTAAGGTATTCATTATCTTTCTGAAACTTAATTCTTTCACCCCAGATAACCTTCCCACTTCTGAATGTGTGCTCACTGACATGCCTTTGCTGCCATTACTGAAAACATTTACAGAACTGAGTGAGCCCTTGATGGTGCATCATCCACCTTGAACCAATGGGCAGCCATAGCTAAAAGAAGACCCACTGCTATAATCCCCCAGTTGCTGCCCGATAACTGTCCCTTCCTCTACCCTAACTTCATTCCCTTCCCTCTTCTCCCCAAAGGCAGGATAAAAAGCATCTTCTAACTTCTCACTTTTTAAGAAATATTTTATTTATTTACTTTTCTAGTGAGAAGAAGAAGAGAGGGAGAGAGAGAGAAACATTGGTGTACTGTTGGTTGCCTCTTACCTGCCCCCAACTGGGGATCTGGCCTGCAATCTAGGCATGTGCTCAGACCAGGAATCAAACTAATGACTTTTTGATTTCCAGGCCAGCGCGCAATCCACAGAGCCACACCAGCCAGGTGTGGCTAACCCCCATTTTTAAAAATGGGAAATGTAGCCCTGGCTGGTGGCACAGTGGGTAAGGCACCGGCCTGCAAACCCAAAGGTCGCTGGTTCAATTCCCAGCCAACGCACATAACCAGGTCTCCAGCCAGGTCTCCAGCCAAGTCTGTGGCTGAAGGCAGGTGGAAGGCAACCACACATTGATGTCTCTCTCCCTCTCTGCCTCTCTCCCTTCCCCTCTCTCTAAAAATAAATAAAATATTTTTTAAAAAATGGGAAATGCACAATCACTATGAGCAATACTTCCTTTCAAAATGCATTCCCATACTCAACCATCAGACATAGCAGTCAAACCTAATAAGAGCAAATGAGATCAGGACCAGTGTATTCTCATAGTCCCCTGGCAAGGAGGAGGCAGAAGGAATCAGTGGTTCCTTTTTCAGGAGAAATTTTACATGAAGCTCTTTATAAAAAATAAAATTTGACTTAAAGTATGTGCCTCACCAGAGCCCCCTCTTGATCTTGCCCCACTGGTCAGTATCTCTCCAGCCTTCCTCCTCCCCACTCCTGATTCTGGACTTCTGCATGGTATTCCACCCTCAGGCCATGGACACCTGGCAGCTTGCCATCCAGTCCCCTCTTCCACCCACCCCACCCCAAGGAAGCCCAATACAGACCACACCAGCTCCTCCACCCTCAACCCTTGTGCACTGGTTTTCTAGATGCTCTCCTGAGCTCTGCCAATCTGCCTGCCATCTCTCTCTGCACTGGTCTTGGGGCTCCTCTTAACCAGGTGAAGGCTGTTGGTTGACCTTGGTGGGAAAAACAGCCAAAGGAAGGCCTTTATTTAAACTCAGCAAACAGAAAAAATTAAGGCAAAATCGGAGTCTCCTCTCTCCTTCTCCCTCCTTCTCTTCATCTCTCTCTCTCTCTCTCTCTCTCTCTCTCTCTCTTTGCTTATCTATCTCTTACACAGATAAATACATTCACACACACAACACACATACACACAAGTAAAATAAATATAAGATAAAATAAAACTTGTAATCCTGGTCTGTCTTGTTGAGTATAAGCTGCGACATCTAGACAAGGCTAATACAGGCCCCAATAAAGTCACATAAATACAAGAGTGTTTCTGTTCAGTGTTTCTGTTCAGCTAAAGAAAATATCAGCAAAATTCAAAGGGTACCAACTGTATGGGAAAACATAATTGCTAATAATACCTCAGACAAGGGTCTGATCTCCAAAATATTTAAAGAACTAATGCGACTCAACACCAGGGAGACAGACAGCCCAATTTAAAAATGGGTGACCTGAACAGACAACTCACTGAGGAAGATATACAAAGGGCCCAGAGGCATATGAAAGAATGCTCAACATCACTAGTCATCAGAGAGATGCAAATTAAAACCACAATAAGATACCACCTCACACCTGTCAGAATGGCAATCATCAGCAAATCAACAAAGTGTTGGCGAGGATGTGGGGCAAAGGGAACCCTCGTACACTGTTGGTGGGAATGTAGGTTGGTGCAGCCACTGTGGAAAACAGTATGGGGTTTCCTTAACAAACTGAAAATGGAACTGCCTTTTGATCCAGCGATTCCACTACTTGGACTATACCCAAAGAATCCTGAAACACCAATTCATAAGAACCTATGTACACCTATGTTCATAGCAGCACTATTTACAATAGCCAAGTGCTGGAATCAGCCTAAATGCCCATCAGTGGATGATTGGATCAAAAAACTTTGGTACATTTACACAATGGAATTCTATATAGCAGAAAGAAAGAAGGAACTTGTACCCTTTGCAACAACATGGATGGAACTGGAGAGTATTATGCTTAGTGAAATAAGCCAGTCAGTGAAGGACAAATATCATACGATCTCACCCATTACAGGACAATAATGAACAAAACTAACAACAAGCAAAACAGAACCAAATATATGAATACAGTGAATAGGCCTTCAGTGGTCAGGGGGAAGGGGTTGGGGGGAGGGGGGAGGCAGAGGCAAGGAAAGAGGAGCAGTTTAGATAAGAATCTAGTATAAAGGAACCATGCACATGGACAACAAGTGGGATTGACTTTGGGGGGAATGGGTGGGTGGGGAGGGGGAGAGAGGGGAGCAAAAAGAGGATGGATGTAATACAACAACAATAAAATTAAAAAAAAAAATTTTTAAATACAAGAGTGGACAGAATAGGCTTACAGTTATATGTGAGACACAGTTTGTTCTTATTAGTTATTGTATTATTTATTTTTATTACAACTGTAAACCTACTTCTGCCCACCCATGTACTTGATTGACACCAACTTTATGCCCAACATGATGGTCTTTACTGAAAGAGGCTGTTGGATCCCAACACAGTCCTTAAGAACAGTACATACTTGGCGACCCCAAGGATTCACCCAGGACAATATCCTGTCTTAGTTACCCATGTGCACAGGAAAGTATATCAGGAGTGCGAGGCTGACACTTCTCCCCCTGGTGGCACCTACCTGAACTGCAGGCAGAGTCCTGCCAATGGAGAGAACCCAGGAGACACAGGGAATCTCAGGGCAAATGCTCACACCTCCTTCACAGGAACAGACCAGCTTTTCAGGGACTTTTTTCTTTACCTTAGTCCTCAGGAACTTGGGATGTTTTTTGTCCCTTCCTCTCCCCATATCCCAGTCTTTGCTTCCCCTTTTCCCAGCTCTCTTTCCTGTGAAAAGTATAGTAACTAGGGAAAAAGTAAGCACAACTTGTGAAATTTGACTAGTACTGGTTCTGGTCTCTATTCTGCAAAAACTGTGAGTAGAAGGACTGTCCCCTACATGCATACAATATGAAAGGCAGGGATTGTCTTTTTCTTTG
Source organism: Noctilio leporinus (assembly GCA_004026585.1). Lineage (NCBI taxonomy): Eukaryota > Metazoa > Chordata > Mammalia > Chiroptera > Noctilionidae > Noctilio > Noctilio leporinus. The sequence goes on along the minus strand of PVIW01010917.1, from coordinate 16,896 downwards.
ACTTTGAAAAGTGAGACTCATCGGCCTCAACTACTGTCACCTCCATCACTGCCATTCTCCCTGGCTTTTCTCTCCCTGTGACCTCTCCTCCAGGATGACCCTGTTTCAGTCAGAATGTTAGCCAAAGCAGAATAAAGCAATGACTGGACTCTGTTGTCCCCAGACCAGCTGTTGGGAGAGTCCCCTCTGGGAATGTATCACAGTCACATCTAAAATGCCAAGAATGAATTGATGTGCACTCATCAAGCCTCAGTGTCAGTGCTAGAGGCAGGTTTGAAGCTTGAATAAGTCAGTTTAGGACAAAAAAAGAGGAAATTCTACTTTCTGTTCGTGGTGAAAACATTCTGCAAGCAGTTTGCTGACAAAACACTGTTAAGAGCAAAATTTCTCTGAGCAAATAGGAGATTGAGTCTAATACCTGTCATCTGTGCCATGGGGAAAATGACCACAAACTTAGCACTTAGAACAACAGACATGTGATATCTGACACAGCCACTGGTGGTTCTGGCTCAGGGTTTCTCACGAGGTTATAGGCACGCTGTCAGCCAGGCCTGTGGTCATCTGAAGTCTTGACAGAGGCTGGATGATCCACATCCGAAATGTCTCCCTCACACATTTGTTGACTGGAGGCCTCAGGTCCTTGCCATGTGGACTTCATGGGATGGCTGAGTGTCCTCATGACACGCAGCTGGCTTCCCCCAAGACAAGTCACCCAAGAGACAGCAGGACAGAAGCCTTGTTTTATAACCTCAAAGGTGATGTATCACTTCTGCCTATTCCAATGGTCATAGAAACCAACCCTGATGCAATGCAGGAGGTAACAACACAACATCATGAATGTCAGGAGGCAGGGGTCATGTGGGACTATCTTTGGGGCTGAACACATTTTAGGCGGTAAATTGAATGGAACCTGTCACTCCAATATATGGACTACAACTAAAACTAGAATTAATGATAAGTGCTGTTAATTAGTGGTTCATCAAAATTCTCCTCTACTTAAGGTATGGTGACTCTGAGATTTATTTTCCCCCAAATATTTTGGGGGGAAAGAGTATGATATCAATCCAAAGGTCCATTTCATTTTAGCGAACACTGGGCAGTCTGATGGAGGACAATCTCAGGAGAGCAACACCTGGAGATTCAGGGGTCTTTTCCAGGCTCTGCTTGCCTTTTAGATGGTCTTCCCCAATCCCCCTTGTCTCTGGAATCAGAAGGTCTGGGTCCAAATCCTGGCCCCAACACTCAGTAGTTAGGTGATCTTGGGTATGTTATTGAGTCTATCAGAGCCTTGCTTTGCTTGGCTATGAAACAATCGATGCTAATCTCATTGATTGCTCATGAGAACAAGAGAGATAATGCTATCAAAAAGTGGTTCTGTGGGTGGTAGTTGCTGCTGTTGCCCATGGTTGCCTCCCGACCTCCCCTGATTCTGCAGAGCACAGAAGGAAGGGAAGAAGAAGGAGAAGGGAAGGCTCACTCCACTCTGGGGCTTATGGCTGAGAAAATGCTAATGAAAGGCTTCTATCTTCCATTTGGGAATGAGCTACTGAAAACACACCTCAACACAAGTCCTGAGATTGCTCACCCTCTCCTGGGCCTACAACAGTATTAACTGAATATCTGGGCCCCAAGGGGTCCCCGGTCTAGAGGCTTCACATAATCAAGTGAAAGGGCATGTTGCCTGCTTTCCTCTGGAATTTTTCAGGAGGGGCTGATATCATATGTTCCTGGTGTTGACACCTGGGCAGAATGCAGGCCACAGCAGTGAGTAAGGGGTCTGAACTCTTTCCATACTGGGTCCATGTCTCTTCCTCTGTCTTTAACATGGAAGGCTGAGTCTAGTTATAAGGAGAGTCATATATTCATTCATTCACTCATTCATTATTGGTTGTCCACTCTGCACCAGACACTGCATGGATGAAATCACAGTAATCCTGATGTCTCACCCCATGGTGCCCATCTCCCAGTTTAAGGAAGTATAAAGAAATTTATAGAAAGAAAGAGCTAAAGGGGTTCATTAGAGATTAGGAGGTGCATCTTCAGAATCAATCTGGAAATGAAAAACAACATAAGCAGAGATCAGCTCTTTGTGCACCTCTTCATCTGTAAGAACTAGGCTGTTGGTTCTGCTCTTGTCTCCCTAGCTTTGAAACACTGGGGCAGCTGGAGGGGTGGGTACTGGCCTGGTGAAGGGTGGCGGGGCACTGAGCAGGCCGGGGGAGGTCCTGGAGAAAACTCCAGGTCAGACCCATGAGATTGAGGTGACTATGGGGTCAGGAGCAAAGGCCCTGATCCAGTCTCCAGGCCTGCGTCTTGTCCTCTAGCTACAGCATAAGCAACTGTAAGGGAAGAAGTCTGGTCTCACCAAGGCCCACCCTTCCTCTCTCCCTGGGTGGGACTGGGTGGGCCCAGGATACCAGATGGCCTGTGTTTAGACCATCCATATGACTTTTGTGAATCTGCCTGATTTTTTTTTAAGCATCTTTGTTTTAACACCAACAAGGAAGGGTCTAGTATGATTGGCAGTTGACATCCTGACTTCCTGTGAACCCCAAGGCTCCTTCAGGTGAATTCTTACTGACACCACAGTTCTTTGTGTTATCTCCAACACAGTTTCCCCTGTCAGGACTAACCTAGTTCCTTCCAGGCAGGACTTGCAGCTCAGCCTGAACTATCACAGGAACTCAGGCTGGTGTCCCACAAACAGAGGTCATTGGAAAGTACCTACCTTCCCCCTGGATTCTGGTGCACAGAGGACCTGCCCTGGCGTTGCAGGACTAAGGGAGATGAATCTGTTACATTTGTGATGGAGGTGAGTCTATCACATCTGTAACAAGCTTCCTAGAGAGGGTCTGGGAGATGAAATGAGGTGGGGCAGTCACAGGGGTTAGAGACCTGGCAGCTCCACACAGCGCAGGGACTGGGGTGCCTGAACAAGGGCACCTAAACAAGGGCACCTAAACAAGGGCACCTAAACAAGGGCACAGCTCCATAAGGCTGTCCTGGGAGGAGGCACAACCACACCTGGTGAGTCTCCTGGCTAGTTCTGAAAAGAGGCTGCATAAAGAAAAGGATCCCATGCAGAACCTCAAGAAATGATAGCTGTTTCACAAGTTATTACCAGGATACATTTGACCCTTGAACAATACCAGCTGTAGGGGCGCTGACCTCCCTGGAAATAGAAAATTTGTGTGTGATTTTTAGAGAGATGAGAATGGAGGGGGAAAGGGGAAGAGAAAAATTGATGTGCCAGAAATGTCGATTTATTGCCTCTTGCACACTCCCCACTGAGGACCTGGCCTGCAACCCAGGCAGGTACTTTGACCAGGAGGGGTTCACAGGCCAGTGCTAAATCCACTGAGCCACACCAGCCAGGGCTCTTTTTCTTCTTGAATCAATTCCAGTATTTGGTTTTAGGACACTGGTTCAGATCCCCCTGCAGATAAAATCACAGATGCTCAAGTCCCTAGAATCCAATGTGGGAATCAACGCAGACCATCAGCCTTCCACATGCAAACTGCCAACTGCAATAAAACACAGTACAGCTATTTGTTGAAAAAAATTGCATATAAGTTCAAACCAATATTCTTCAAGTATCAGTTGTGTTATCATTATTCTTACTTTGTTGCCATCACCCAAGGTCATGGTGAGGAAAGCCCATTGGAACCCGTGAAGCCCCTGCTTATGGGGGTTATTACTGGGTGTTGTCCAGGTTATCCTGACAAAGGTCTGTTATTCCCCAGGACTTGCTGCAGAATAGCCACCTGGAGCTTTTTTGTAACGTACTTGATAAAAACAACTCTGATTGTCTTTCTACAAAGTTATATGTGAACAGCAGCCTGCCACAGAAACAGAATCCATTTCCACCTGAAATGGTGAGGGCTCTTTCTTGATTTCTACTGTGATGCATCAACACTGATTTATAATTGGAGCTGCACACACTGGCACAGACATCTACAGCACCAGAGACAGAGCATTTAGACATGATTTTCTGTGCCTTCCCATGTTCTAGTGAAACATCTCTGGCTTCTCTCACCTAGTTCCCTTCTACACTCTTCCCTCTGGTCTCAGCTTTCCCCAGCCTGTCTTAGCTTCAGTCTCCTTGACCGAGGTGGTGATGAGTTAGTATAATCATTCGCTCGGCCCAGCCACTCCAGCCATCAAGCCTGTGTGCAGTGTCCAGCTGGAGAAAGCTGCCTGAGGGCCCAGGAGAGGGAGTGAGGTTCGACAACAACCCAGCTGGGGAAATGAAATACAGAGCCATTAGGCCAAGACAGAGCCCACACCTAACATGTCACGACCTGCTCCTGGGGACTAATGGTGGGGCTCACCTGTGCCAGGTACTGGGTTTGGCTTGGGAGTGGGTACAGAAAAGTGTAACGTAGTCCTTGTCCTTAGGGAGCTCACAGCCTCCTGACAGGGATTCTCTCCTTGACCAGAGTCTACCCAGGTTCCCCTGGACTTTCCAACAAGGCCTCCCTCCACTTTGGGCTTCCTGTTCCTCTCTGCATTGTCCAGTTTTATCAAGAATCCTGCTGTAGATTTAGGTAGACTCCTCCATCCACTGTATCTAACTATCCTCTGTATCTAATCGAGTTCCTCACCCCACCCAACCCAGGTAATGTTTGGCACCCCACCCCAGCTGGCCTTCAGCAGCCTCCTGCCGGCCACTTTACCCCACTTTCCCCCAGCCCTGATGTTTTCTTAGTGATTTTGCATCCACTGACCCCATGTGCTCCTCCCTGTAAGTTCCCACTTGCCCAAGCTATGCTCAGAGAGGAGCTTGGTTCTGTCCAGTGTCTCTTCTCTCCTATTTTACACTTGAATAAAATCTATTTTTATCACTTTACTGTTGGGCTCTGGTTTTTCTTTGAAATTAGATGAGACAGGCAGACTGGTGAACACTGGTTTGATCCCAAATAGAATGAGAGTAGGAGTAAAATATGGAGTCTTTGGTCACAGTTTGTCCACAGTTACCATCGGAACTGGAGGATTGGTGGGTAAGGGCTGACCCCACCAGAACAGCCTGGTCTCCCTGGCGCTGGGGTCTGGCTGGGCCTGCGCCCCTCTGGAACTCATGCTGAGTGAGCCCCTCCCTCCTGCCAGCCATGCTGGGCTGAGACCTGCTCTCCGCTTGCTTATGTTTACCTTGCAGACAAGAAATGGAGTGTTTAACACAGGAAACATGGGAAAAGCTGAAAATACAAATGAAAAATGGGTTTGTGTGAAAAAGTGACCTTGTTTTGGAAACTAAACTCCAGGGTGTAGCAGTCTGCAGGCTGGGGCTCCAGAGCTCTGGCCTTCTTCCCCTTGACCTCTGTGCCCATTTCCATTCAATTATTTTCTCCCTCCAAATTCAGATGAAGCTAGCAATGGATGTGCTGCCCTTACTGACCAGGGTCCTATAGTCTCTATTCCCTTCCCTTTCTCATAAATACCCATCACTTTGTCTCCTAATTGAAGAGAGACTGACCGCAGAGGTTGAGAGTCCAGTGTTTTAGTCTGTAAGAACATTAAGTTCAGGCCGCAGTTCTGTCTCTGTCTGTGGGGGTGACCTCAGCACCAGGGTGGTGCAGAGCCCGTGCTGGCCCCGACAGGGTGCTGTGTGTGGGCCCATCTCACCGTCAGTGCGTCTTCTCCTGGAGTCTCTGCCACTTTCCCTGCCTTTGGTTAGAAGCCCTGGTTTCTCTCCGAATCTTAGATTCTCCCCCCGCGCCTGCCCCCGCCATGTGCTGTGTGGAAGCTTCACATAACTGGGTGGTTTTCAGGGCAAACTGTCAAGATAATGCAAAAGAAAAAATAAGCAGGATTCTCCCAAAATTGTGGAGTACAAAGGCCCATTTCCCCAGGTCTTCGTATACCTGGTTGAGTTTATGCCTAGATTTTTTTCCTGCTGCAATGAATTATAAATGGGATTGTTCTCTTAGTTTCTCTTCCCAGTAGTTCATTGTTGGTACCTAAAAATGCAACAGATTTCTGCTCCTTTACTTGATTCGTATGTCAGTTCTAGGAGTGTTAGGAGAAATCTAGGCTTTCTATGTACAGAAGCTGCAAATAGTAACAGTTCTACTTCCTCCTTTCCAATGTGGATGCCTTTTATTTCTTCTTCATGTCTGATTGCTGCGGCTAGGGCTTCCACTACTATGTTTAATAGGAGTGGTGAAAGCAGGTACCCTTTTCTTGTTCCCAAGACATTCCCTGGTATATTGGGATGGCGCTAAAACCAAATAGGCTATTTTACCAGGGCTCTCTTCATGAGTCTGAATAAAGATTTGTCAGTTTTATTTTTCTTAAAAAACAAAAACAAAACAGCTTTTGATTTCATTGATCTTTGTTTTCAAAGATTTTATTTATTTACTTTTAGGGAGAAGGGAAGAGAGGGAGAGAAACATGGATATGTGCAAGAGATAAACTGATCAGTTGCCTCTTGGCAACCCCACCCCCAGCTGGGCCCCAGGCCCTCAACCAGGCATGTGCCCCCACTGGGAATCAAACCGGAGACCTTTCACTTTGCAGGCTGGCACTGAATCCACTGAGCCACACTAGTGAAGGAGATTTTTTTTTTTTTTAAGACTCTACATATTTCATTTATTTCTGGTCTGATCTTTATTATTTCATTTCTTCTAATCACTTTGGGTTTTATTTGTTGATCTTTTTCTAGTTCTTTAAGTGTAACATTTTTTATAGTTTAAGGGTTGTTTTTCTTGTTTTGTTTTGTTTGTTTTGAGATAGGTCTGGTATGCTATAACTTTCCCTCTTGGACTGCTTTCTCTGTGTTCCTTAGCTTTTGGGTTGCTGTATCGTTCAAGGTATCTTTATTTCTTCCCCAATCTCACTGTTAGCCCAGACACTGTTTAGTAGCATGTGTTTTAGCCTCCATGTCTTTGTGTGTTTTTCAGTTTTCTTCTTGTGATTGATTTCTAGTTTCATACCATTACGGTCAGAGAATATGCTTGACCTTGTTTCAGTCTTAAATTTATTGAGACTTATTTTGTCATAGCATGTGGTCTCTCCTAGAAAATGTCCCTTGTGCATTTGAAAAGAATTCATATTCTGTTTCTTCAGGATGAAATGCTCTGAAGATATCAGTTAGTGTTCACCAGACTGACACAGGTTCAGACTCCATGTCAGTGTTGGGTTTTAGAGTACTCAGCAAACATCCCAGGGTTCACCAAGTGTAGCTGCCACCTGATAGGTGCTCATAAATCTTTGTGGTAGGAAAGGGTCTCAGGAGTCACTGGGTAAGGCAGGCACAGTGTATGAGGTCCAAATAAACTGAGATCTGGCGTGTGAAGGGAAGGCTCTGCATGGGTTGGACGTGTAAGGGGAACATGGCCCCTGCCCTAGAGCCACACAACTGTCTTTTCAAGATTCTGCTGAAAGGCTGAGCTCAGCAGGGCACAGGGGCAGCTAGGAGTTGGCAGGATAGGGCTAGAGACTCCCCTGTGAGGGGAAGGTGCGGGGAGTGGCCATGGCCTAAGAGCCCCTTCCTGTGTCTCCTCTCTTTTTACCAGTCTCAATATGGCAGCTTCTTTAAATCCTTGGTTATGAGACTTCTCTTCAGCTAGTCTTCATTTGGTTATTCAGGCCTCTTGCTGTCTATTTTCATTGTCATTCCAGTCTGGTCCTGGGAGGAGGTGAGAGTAACATCCACTTGCTCCACTGCCATATTGGATCTCTCACAACGTCTTTCCTTTAGGGAGGAATCATATTCCACTTTTTGGATCAACCACACTGGGTTTACCCCCTCACCCATCGGTGGAACGGTTGAGTTGCTTGCATGTTTTCACTGTTGTAAGGCTGCTATGAATGTGGGTGTGCACATCTCTACTCAAGACCCTCCTTCAGTTCTTTGAACAAACACCCACAGGTGGGATTGCTGGAGCACGGTGGTAGTTCTGTTTTTCTTTCTTTCTCTCTCTCTGTCTGTCTCTCTTTTTGCTCTTGTTGTTGTTGTTTTCCCAAGGAACTCCCACACTGTTTGTCACAGCAGCTGCAGCAGCAGTGCACAAAGGACCCAGGCATGGCTTTCTTTGTAAAAGTGGAGCTATAAAGTCAAAGCAGGCCACATCCCGAGACTTAAGGTGTGCAGGATCCGTAGCCTGAGATCAGCTATATGGGCTGAAGGGCTCCGCAGAGGGTCTGTAGGTTCTCAGAGACCAGGGAGCTGCTTCCTGCTGTGGGTGACTCATGGATCTCCTGGGATGCAGTGATGGAACAAGAGTGTGGTGGGGTCATGCAGCTGTGATCCCATCCCTGTGACATGAAAACTGTTAGTCCCCTCATGCATGGCCGATCCTAGCAGATGCCTCTCTCCACTCATGCCTAAAAGAATGTGCAACCAGATGCATGTTCATTGGCTGCTCAGGCAGCACCCGCTCAACCTTCTGCCCCAACGGCTGGGTGAGCCTAGCTGGCTGGGGTGCAGGGGATGATGGGGGTCGGGGTATAAGAAGGTTTCTTGGGTGGGTTGAAAATGATACCAGAACCAATAAGGCTTTTAAAAAAATGTGTGTGTGTGTGTTTATGTACATATATGTGAGTCTTCTCCCACACTAGAACCAAGCAGCCAAAGTGAATGCTTAGCACACTGTCAAGGAAGCACACTTCTTTCTGCCTTGAACTACTGCCAGATGCCACCAGAGCAGTGAGGGAGGCCCCTGGAGGAAGAGACAGGCTGCCCCTCTCCCAGCGGTGCAACTCCACCCCAGCAGTGGTGTTGGCCCAGCTGAGCACCGCTGGGCCCTGTACTCTGACCTCTCCATGGAGGATCCCCTAAGCCCTCTGGACTGTCCACTCTATGGAGGGTCCCCTGGTCCTCTCTGCTCCACCTCCTCCATGGAGGGTCCCTATCCTCTTCTGCCCTTCCCTTCCGTGGAGTGTCTTGTGGCCTCTGGTAGCCAATTGACCTGCTGTTGCTTCCGGTGGGGCTCATAGACTCCAATCCCAGGGTGCTGTGATGGCCCTGGTGATCTTTGCTCCTCCAGTTTGTGTTTTCACTCATTTCTTACTTGGAGATTGGGAACTGCAGCCATTGGAAGTGGGGCAGCTCGAATGATCTGTGGCTGCTGGCCTGATGGAAGGGCAGGAGGTGTGGGTGCCCCTTCTGAATCCCCCACTAGCTGGTCTACTGTCTGGCTGCCCCATGACAACAGCTCCCCTCCAGTTCCATTTGGGGTTCCCAGGAACTGCTTGAAGGACACAGTGATGTCTGGTCATGGCAGGACAGCCTGTGCCTCTGGCCACAGGGGTTGCTGAGGTGAAATCTGGGTCAAGATGACCTTCCTCAGCTGTGGTCTTGGTGGTGGGGGCTGAGCAGGGGTGAGAGGGCTTCTAAGCGGCCTGAGTGCAGGGGCGGCAGCTGGACTGAGATGCAGAGTCTTTGGGCACGAAGCGTGGCTCCACCAGGAGGGCCACGGGCCCTCACCTTGGGGTACCTGGGAGCTGCCCCTCCAGCTCCCGACCTGCCCCCGGGCTGTGCAGGCTCAGCTCCACAGCCTGACAAGTAGGGCTGTCAGATACAGCAAATCAAACATGAAATATTGCATGAGACACATGAAAAACTGGAAGATTACTTGTTCATCTGAAATTCTAATTTAATTGGGCACCTTATTGACAAGGCTTTGGGTTCAGAGTACCAGGAACCCATCCTCAGATTCTGGTGGCCCTGGAAAAGTTAGGCCTCCTGAATTCAGGCCTTGGTCTCCCCATCTGTCCAGTCGGACAGGACAGACAGCTCCTATATAATGCGGGCCCACGCCCTCAGAAATGGGCTCTTAAGGACCCAAACCCTTAGGGACCCAGACCTCCGAGCCTGGAAAGGCCCTCCCGGCCATAGCCACCAGGGGGCAGCAGCACCCAATGCTTGAGGTTCCTCTGCATGTCGAGGGCCCTAAGCCAGTTGTCAGATCACTGGGTCACTCAGCAAACGCTGACGGAGCCCATTTGGACAGGAAGGCTGTGGGGATATGATTGTGGTCTGACTTAGGGAGATCCAGTGCTGGTCACATCAGGGTACAAGCTAGGAAAATTCTCTGACTAGTGACATGGGGAAACTGAGGTAAATAGTTAAACAAACAGCTGAGCAATTAGCAGACAGCTTATAAATCACACAATCTTAACCAAAGGCACTTCGGAGCAGACGGTTTCCATCTCTCCTCCCCAACCAGAGAGCAAGTAGCTTAAATCACCCTAGTCAGGGGGATAAATAACAGGGACCCAATTATTGCCAGCCATACTCAAGGAAGGATGAAATCAGGGGAATAAATACAACACAAAACAAACAAACAAACAGCTAGACAAATCCAAGATAGAGATGAAGCTGACCAGAGAATGAAACCCTGACCATTTTGATGCATCAGTGTAATGGGACATACCTGGAAAACTGATGAGATCCTTCCCCGAGACCTCCCCTAAAATTCTTGCCTTTAGAAAATAGATAAAAACCTCAGGATTACCTGGCTGGTAGCACAGTGGATGAGGTGCCGGCCTGCGAACCCAAAGGTCGCAGGTTCGATTCCCCAGCCAGGGCACATAACCAGGTTGCAAACCAGGTCTCCAGTCAGGTCTGTGGCTGGAGGCAGGTGAAACGCAACCATACATTGATGCCTCGCTCCCTCTCTGCCTCTCTCCCTTCCCCTCTTTCTAAAAATAATGAAATAAAATATTAAAAAAAAACAAACCTCAGGACTAAGGACTCCCTGGAGCATGCCCCTGCCTCCCTTTCCTCAGACATGTACTTTTACTTCCTTTTTCCTAAGCTCAAAGGGCCCACCTCTTGCCTCATTTTTCAACTTTCCAACAGGCCTTAGCAGTTCCACCTAAGCCCTCTCCTGTTGCTTCTTCTACCCTAAATCCTTCCTTTGTTTCACTGCCCCAGCTTCAATAAACATCCTCTCAAAATCACCTGGGCTTGTAATTCTTTCCTGCCTGAAGTCGAGAACCCACACATCCCAGGAGAGACTTGCCTCAGCCTGGTCTTTTTCTGGTGACAGAGAGAGCCAGGTGCACTGGGGATCCCCACCTAGTGGAATTCCCCAATTGTGGATTGAACAAACTGATCCAGACTTGAAGTACCTAGGGAGAGAAAAGGTGGCCACTCTCTCTAGAGGGGAGTGCGTCCCATCCCTGTTCTCAACACAGATTTTATTAGGGTGCAAAAAGCAATCAGTGTTTAGGCACGGTAAGCATAAAACACAGAGAGCAGTATCTGGTCATGAATGGTCAGACCTGCTGGCATCAGAGCATTGATAAAACATAGTTCAGGAGTTTCTTCTGTGCCTTAACTCAAATATCCATGAATTAGGATCAGAACTTACACAAAGCAGAGCAGCCTTCAAGGTATACATTGCATTCTTAGGCCTGATTTCCCATAGAAACCTCTTTGAAGGTCTTGGTTCCCTTTTTTGGTTAAGGCTCACAGGCCTGCTTTCCAGGTCTGGCTTGCACAGGCGCTACAGTTTCTGAAACCACACAAAGCTGTCCCCCACAGGTGGAAATAGGGAAAGGTGGACAGAGAGCAAAAGACTGAGAACACAAACTTAGGGACAGGTTTTCTGAGCAGGACTGAGTGGCACTTGGGGCACCAGGTGACGAAAACTTTGGCTATGACTGTTCCAGGAAGAAATATGGGACAGCTGAGCAGGATGCTGGGTGGCAGAACCATCTGAAGTCATTTTAAACTACACCAGTGCTGGGGGGTGGGGTCAGAACGTGTTTAAGTCTTCCCAGGTGATGTGATCATGCAACCACAAAGGTAGGAAAGCTGAGGCTGAGGCTGAGCCATGCACCTAGCCCCTCAGCCCCACCCACCACACTCAACTGCCTTGGTTTCCCCAATCTGCCATACCCTTCACGCTAATGAAGACGTTTCCAAGTAAGAAAAGTGGGAAAGCCAGCCCCACACAGGAAAACTTGTTTTCAGACATTTCCTATCAACCCCTTTCTGGTCCCATCCTCACTCAAAAAAGATGAGGGAGCTCAAACAAGAGAGAAGCTGAATTTATTCCAATGATTGAGATCTTGCCACCTGAAGACTCCCAGAGTCTTCCCCTTCAGGGCCCAGAGGAAGGAGAATCTTAGTTGCAAGCAACACCCCTCAGCTCTGGGCACCTCAGTACATATCAGCCCAGGCCAGGCTACACAGTGCTCCCCCACCCGCCTACCCTGGGGCTTCCCTCACCCCCCAACCAGAAAGAATGGATGATGCAGTAGGGAATGCTAGACCAGTGCAGGCCTCGGGCCTCAGCTATCCCTTCACAGCCCAGCTGGTTGGGAGAGGAACTGGGCTGGCTCAGCCGGCCTGGAGGCCCTGGGATGGGACTGAACTTGAAGAAGAAAAGCTGGGACATAGGGGTCTGCAAGCCCTGGGCAGGCTGATGCTCAGGCATAGGCGGCCTCAGCCCCCTTCCCACACTCCACAGGGCCCTCAGTCTTGCTTGCCAAGCTGTAGTAGTAGGTCCGCATGCGCTGCTCCACGGTCAAGAAGTCTGGGCGATCCTCCCACCTGTGGGGGGTGGGGCAGGTCTTAACCACTGACCACACAGAACCCAAGTTTAGCCAAAGATGAACATGCACGGGGCTCAGAAAACTGGGGTTGACAGGGTGATGGAGTATGGGGCAATGGAAAGGTCTTTCTGGTATGAGAGACAGGAATTTAGTTTTGCTTAATAGAATAAGGGTTGCAGACAGACAGGATGTTGGGTGTTAACTAGTAAAGGCTTGGGGAATTGAAGTAACTGAGTGTTGGGCTGACAACAATTGACCATCAGGAACTGGGCTACTGAATGCTGAAGTACTGAGTATGTAATGTGCCCACGGTGAGGTTATGTGGGTGCTAAGCAAGGGCTTATGTGGGTGTAAGTATGCTGCCATGATGGAATAGAAGGTCGGGGTACTGAAGGTGGTCTAGCTAGTGGGGAGCTGGGGTACTAAGGGTATATGGAATATCCATATATTATGTTGGGGTGTTAAGTGCTAGCCACTTTGGGTTTTGGGGCATTGGTGTATTAGGTGTTTCTTGATGCTTAATACATGTTTGAGTAGGGAAGGCTGGTCATTTGTTATTTATCATATATAGGGTATCTAGTGGATTGCTTGGGTGTCTGAGTATCAATGTCATGGGTGTTGGTCATTGGAGGAGTGGATGCTGGGTGGGCTAGGAAAGGTTTCAGATGCAGAATGTACATGCATTGCATGACCAGTGTAGGGTAATAGCTTGTTTGGGTCCATGTTGCCTGTTGTCTGATGGGAAGTTGGGAAAATGACAGTGTTAGGAGTTGGGGTGTTCAAGTGTTAAGCTTCAATCAGACAGAGATGGGGTTTGAATATATTGAATGTTGTATGCTTCGATGTTGGCCTGTTTGGGTGACGAGATATCGGATGTTGGCTGGTGGGGAACTGAAGAATTAGATGCTGGAATATTATCCAATGCCTGAGAATTGGTACCATATTTTTGGTGACAGTGCTAACTTGTTTGAATATTGCAAGATCAATGTGTTGAGTGTTGACTGGTGGGGAACTGAGGTTTTAGGTGCTGGAGCACTAGGTGTCCACAGATAGGGTGTTGGGGTGCTGGCCCACTGGAGCATTGTGGGGTGTGGTAGAGAGTTGAGCACAGATGCAGAACTAAAGATGCCGAGTGTTGGGAAAGCAGTGAACTGGTGAGTCTCTTGGTGGGATGACACCAAGGTGATTTTGTTGGACTGAGTGATTGATCACCAAGACCTTCTGCCCTAGGCCCAGGTGTCAGTTCAGCTGTGTGCCAACCTCCGCCCCCCCCCCCCGCCCCCAACCTGCTGGCACTCACTTGTGGGTCCAGCAGTCGTTCCTAAGTGCATACATTTCAGGTGGACACTCTGATGGGCACACCAACCACTTTCTCTGCTCGATGAAAGTCAAGACCTCAGGGCCTTTCATCTTCTGCTCAAACCGGAGCCAAGTTTACACATGAGTAACCAGGGCTCCCACCCTCCCTGCCCTCACACCCAGCCAACTGCCCACCTCTGCCCACGCCTGCCTTGTAGGGCTTCTGGCCATAGGCAAAGGCCTCCCACATGGTGACCCCATAGCTCCAGACGTCGCAGTGACGTCTGGAGAAATTTCAGAAGTTGATGCATTCAGGTGCATACCACTTCAGGGGCCACTTACCTGCTGAGCAGGCCTGGTGAAGGGGAAATACTGCTGGGTCAGGGCTTGAGAACCCAGCCCCACCCACCCCACCCACCCAGGCTCCAAAGGGATGGGGTCTCATTGTGTAGAAGCTATGATCAGTGCCCAGTGCCTTGGAAAGACCAAAGTTGCTGATCTTGGCATAGTGCCGGTTGACCAGTAGGATGTTACGGACTGCCAGGTCATGGTGCACAAAATTCTTCTCTTCCAGGTAATTCATCCCATGGACACCTGGTGCAGCAGCTCTGTCACATTGCTGATGGGATTTCCCCCCTGGGGTGCAGGGAAAGGCAGGATCAGCAGGGAAGGGACAGCCCAAGTTCCCAAGGGGACCAAGGCCGTGTCTCTGACCCAGCTGGGCATGTGTTCATGCTTATTAAGCACCTGTGTGTGCCAGGCACAGTGCTGGGGGCACAGCAGTGAGCACACAAAGCCTCTGCCTTCATGCAGTGTTCAGGCTTTAAATTTCACCCACACACTGTGATTCCCAAATGTTATCATTTGCCTGCATCCCCCATGTCCCCTTGGTGGGTCACACAGGCATCTCAAAGATTTTAAGGATAAAGCTAAGCTCTAGGTTGTACACACACACAGTCACACTCACACACACACACACAAGGACCTCAAGGGGCAGCAGCAGCAGCTCTTCTCTCCCCTTCCCACCAAGCAGCTCCATCCTCTCGTTTGTTCAGTCCAGAAGACTTGCCCTCAGTCCCTCTTTCTTACAACCCAACACCCAACCCAGCAGCACACCCTTGCAGTTCTGCCTTCAGGATCCCTCCAGAACCCTCCTGCTTCTTCCACCTTGGCTTCTGCCACCCTGGTCCAGCCTCCATCATGGCTCACAGAAGCAGAAGTCACATCTGTCCTCTTCCCCCATGGTCTGGCCTCCCTAGGAGTCAATCCTTTTCATTTGCTCAGACTTGCAAGGTTTCCACTGCACTCAGGGTCAAAGTCAAAGTCCTCCCTGCACCCACAGAGCTCCACAGATCTGCCCTTCATCTTCCACCCACATTAGTTCCAGCCACAGGCCCCTCTCACCTTTCCTCCACCATGCCAGGCTCAGGGAACCTCTGGGCCTTTGCACTGGCTCTGCCCTCTGCCTAAAATACTCCTCCCCCAGAGCTGCACTTGACTGCCTCCCTCAGTTTGCACAAACCTCATCTTCTCACTTCTCACCTCCCACCCTGGCACTCCCAACCCCCTTTTCCATAGTACTTATTTCCTGACATACTCCGTACTTAACTGTATTACAGTTATTTGAAGTCTCTCTTCTACAACCAGAATACAGGCAGAGATCTTTGTTTTGTTCACTGATGAATACCAAGCACTGTAAAGTTCCCTATCACAGAGAAACTGCTGAACATGTGTGCAATGACTGAATGTATGAGCCAGGCCCACCACAAAGGCGTGCACACCAGCGAGAGCTCAGGCTGCCAGACTCGTACTTCAGTGAGAGTAAAACGCTGGGAGAGGGAGAGTCTGAGGTATGAGGAAACAAGTGAAATGACAGTTTCTTTACATCAGAGGTTGGCACATTATTCTGTAAAGGGACAGATAGAGTGTAATAGTTTAGCCTTTGCAGGCTGCTTGTACTCTTGGCCACATATCCTTATGTTTTCTTTTTCTCTTATAGCACTTTAAAAATGCTAATCCATGAAGACAAAAGTAAGCCATGGACTACTGTTTGTTGACCCTGCTTTAGGTCAGAGACAATCAACTTAATTTCACGTGGGTCATGAATTTGGCTGAGAGTTGGAGTAGCAATCATTACAATACACAGAGCTAATACTTAGAAAGCTGTCACAAGCAGGGCCAACGGCTGTTCTAAGTACTTCATAATATAAATGTCAAGTCATTTGATCCTCACAAGGACCCCTTGAGGTAAATACTGTGATCACCACTGTGGTATAAATGAGGAAACGAAGGCCCAGACAAATTAAGAGACCTGCCTGGGATCCCAATAGTTAGTGGCAGAGCTGGGACTCAAATAAGGAGGTCAGGCTCTGCCTAGTGGCATGAATGTGCATTTCAGGGTGTCCATGGGGGTAGGTGTGAGTGTGTCCATGAACATACAAAATGAGAGCACTCACAGGTGGAACACACCTATGAGCGACCAGGATGAGACCCCCAGTGCCAACCGCCAGCAGCCCAGGCTCACTTCTTCCCAATCAGGAACTTGTGCAGGGGCCCACCGCCCGCCATCTCCATGACAAGCATGAGGGCCTCAGCCTGGCAGACGCCGATGAGCCGCATGATGTAGGGGTTGTCCAGCTGGTGCATGATCTGCGCCTTGCGCATCATCTCATCCTTGTCCGCCTTCTCTGTACTGTGTTTCAGCACCTTGATGGCCACATCAATCTGCTTCCTGTGCAATGCACACCCATGCAGGAGGTACACACAGGAGTCAGCAAGGGCTGGCTTAGCCCGTTATGCCCTGACATACCTCCTTCTCCCTGGGCTTGCATAGTGGGTACTATGGTTTGCCACCCAGGTCTCCCTTCAGGACCCAGGTGCTCAGTCCCCTAGCTGCCAGGAGTGTCAGCTGGGTCAGAGCACAGTCAAGGCCTCCCTGGAATGGCCCTCACTGAAAAAGAACAGTTTCATTCAAAGTTACACTCTCCCCTGGGCAGCCTGTAGTCAATGACAGGTGGGTGCAGGCATTCAGGGGTCCCACCTACAGCTCCCCAGGGATCAGCTCAAGTCTCTGGGATCAGCAACAGCAAC